>OY759263.1:1408094-1560594 GCA_963662155.1 Lamellibrachia columna
TACAGGGTGGTGGACTGACTGGTGGCAGGGTGGTGGACTGACTGGTGGCAGGGTGGTGCACTGACTGGTTACAGGGTGGTGGACTGACAGGTTTCCGTGTGGTGGACTGACTAGTGACAGGGTGGTGTACTGACTGGTGGCAGGGTGATGGACTGACTGGTGACATCGTGGTGGACCGACTAGTGACAGGGTGGTGGACTGACTAGTGGCAGGGTGGTGGACTGACTGGTTACAAGGTTGTGGACTGACTAGTGATAGGGTGGTGGACTGACTGGTTACAAGGTGGTGGACTGACTAGTGACAGGGTGGTGGACTGACTGGTTACAAGGTGGTGGACTGACTAGTGATAGGGTGGTGGACTGACTGGTGACAGGATGGTGGACGGACTGGTGGCAGGGTGGTGGACTGACTGGTGGCAAGATGGTGGACTGACTGGTTACAGGGTGGTGGACTGATTGGTGACAGGGTGGTGGACTGACTAGTGACAGGGTGGTGGACTGACTGGTTACAAGGTGGTGGACTGACTAGTGATAGGGTGGTGGACTGACTGGTGACAGGATGGTGGACGGACTGGTGGCAGGGTGGTGGACTGACTGGTGGCAAGATGGTGGACTGACTGGTTACAGGGTGGTGGACTGATTGGTTACAGGGTGGTTGTCTCACTGGTGACAGGGTGGTGTTCTGACTATTGACAGGGTGGTGGACTGACTGGTGACAGGGTGGTGGACTGACTATTGACAGGGTGGTGGACTGACTGGTGACAGGGTGGTGGACTGACTGGTGGCAGGGTGGGGTTCTGACTATTGACAGGGTGGTGGACTGACTGGTGACAGGGTGGTGGACTGACTGGTGGCAGGGTGGTGGACTGACTTGTGACAGGGTTGTGGACTGACTGGTTACAGGATGGTGGACTGACTGGTGGCAGGGTGGTGGACTGACTGGTGACATCGTGGTGGACTGACTGGTGGCAGGGTGGTGAACTGACTAGTGAGAGGGTGGTAGACTGACTGGTTACGGGGTGGTGGACTGACTAGTGGCAGGTTTGTGTACTGGCTAGTGACAGGGTGGTGGACTGACTGGTTACAAGGTGGTGGACTGACTAGTGATAGGGTGATGGACTGACTGGTGACAGGGTGGTGGACTGACTAGTGACAGGGTGGTGGACTTACTAGTGACATGGTGGTGGACTGACTGGTGGCAGGGTGGTGAACTGACTAGTGACAGTGTGGTGGACTGACTGGTTACAGGGTAGTGGACTGACTAGTGGCAGGGTGGTGGACTGACTGGTGACAGGGTGGTGGACTGACTGGTGGCAGGGTGGTGGACTGACTGGTTACAAGGTGGTGGACTGACTAGTGATAGGGTGGTGGACTGACTGGTTACAGGGTGGTGGACTGACTAGTGGCAGGGTGGTGTACTGGCTAGTGACAGGGTTGTGGACTGACTGGTTACAGGGTGGTGGACTGACTGGTGACAGGGTGGTGGACTGACTGGTGGCAGGGTGGTGGACTGACTGGTGGCAGGGTGGTGGACTGACTGGTGGCAGGGTGGTGGACAGACTGGTTACTGACTGGTTACACATCAAGTATCATATGCCATGGTGGCACACCATCAAGAACGTCACGACACATCAAGGATCACATGCCATAGTGGCACACCATCAAGAACGTCACGACACATCAAGTACCACATGCCATGGTGGCACACCGCCATGAACCTCACGACGCATGAAGTATCACATGCCATGGTGGCACACCGCCATGAAAGTCACGACATATCAATTATCATATGTGATCACATAGGTGCAAATAGATTTTCATGAATATGTTTTGCAATATCAAACTATCAGCAATACTCTTCTGGTATTAATTATTCAAGACACCAGAATCGGCTGTACCTGACCGATGTTTATAGACTGGCATTGTATCAGGAAGCGCAATTTGATCTATCCTGGATTATACTTGTCCGTGGTAGCAGCGGTGAAATACCGACCACAATATATATATATATATATATATATATGTATGTATGTATGTATGTATGTATGTATGCATGCATGCATGCATGCATGCATGCATGCATGCATGCATGTATATATATATATATATATATATATATATATATATAACATGATTATGTGCGTCAGTACATTTGATAAAGAAAATGATGTCGGAAGTGGATGGAGTTCAAATCGATTTTAATGTGATGCTTCCAGTAATACCAATGTGCGCAGGCTAATATGTAACATGATATCGCTGTGGTGGAACTGTAGCCATATATACCACCATCCATTGGTAAGACACTGTACTCATTCACTTGAGAAGAATATATACCACCATCCATTGGTAAGACACTGTACCCATTCACTTGAGAATATATACCACCATCCATTGGTAAGACACTGTACCCATTCACTTGAGAATATATACCACCATCCATTGGTAAGACACTGTACCCATTCACTTGAGAATATATACCACCATCCATTGGTAAGACACTGTACCCATTCACTTGAGAATATATACCACCATCCATTGGTAAGACACTGTACCCATTCACTTGAGAATATATAACCACCATCCATTGGTAAGACACTGTACCCATTCACTTGAGAATATATACCACCATCCATTGGTAAGACACTGTACCCATTCACTTGAGAATATATATCACCATCCATTGGTAAGACACTGTACCCATTCAATTGAGAATATATACCACCATCCATTGGTAAGACACTGTACCCATTCACTTGAGAATATATAACCACCATCCATTGGTAAGACACTGTACCCATTCACTTGAGAATATATACCACCATCCATTGGTAAGACACTGTACCCATTCAATTGAGAATATATACTACCATACATTGGTAAGACACTGTACCCATTCAATTGAGAATATATACCACCATCCATTGGTAAGACACTGTACCCATTCAATTGAGAATATATACCACCATACATTGGTAAGACACTGTACCCATTCAATTGAGAATATATACCACCATCCATTGGTAAGACACTGTACCCATTCAATTGAGAATATATACCACCATACATTGGTAAGACACTGTACCCATTCACTTGATAATATATAACCACCATCCATTGGTAAGACACTGTACCCATTCAATTGAGAATATATACCACCATACATTGGTAAGACACTGTACCCACTCAATTGAGAATATATAACCACCATACATTGGTAAGACACTGTACCCATTCAATTGAGAATATATACCACCATACATTGGTAAGACACTGTACCCATTCACTTGAGAATATATAACCACCATCCATTGGTAAGACACTGTACCCATTCAATTGAGAATATATACCACCATACATTGGTAAGACACTGTACCCACTCAATTGAGAATATATAACCACCATACATTGGTAAGACACTGTACCCATTCAATTGAGAATATATACTACCATCCATTGGTAAGACACTGTACCCATTCAATTGAGAATATATACCACCGTACATTGGTAAGACACTGTACCCATTCAATTGAGCATATATACCACCATCCATTGGTAAGACACTGTACCCATTCAATTGAGAATATATACCGCCATCCATTGGTAAGACACTGTACCCATTCAATTGAGAATATATACCGCCATCCATTGGTAAGACACTGTACCCATTCAATTGAGAATATATACCACCATACATTGGTAAGACATCGCTGTTGCAAAGTACAAACATTTACCCGCTCGAGTGCCACTTTGTTCGTCACATGCGTCGAGTTCAACTTTCAATAAACAATAATTATACAATTGTATATAATTAATTAACACATATATGTATATAACAAATATAAATATATGATAGTGTACTTAACACAAATAGTAAGCAGTCCACTCGTCATAAAATACCAACATTTTACAAATATCCAGATCCAGGGGGGCAAGGGACGTCCATGATTACATGCGTCCATTTAACATAGACCGTTGGGTACAATATATGATTCAACGACGAACACCTTGATACCTTTAATCGAACTCATGTAAAATAGGGACATAGTTATATACTCATATTGTATATAATGTTACTTAGAATTATTCGTATTGTCTTTGTAAGAAATACTTTTTTCTGTGAGTGATCTATTCTGCCGCCGTATTCTACTAAATCGCATGCGAAAATGGGACTGTCCAACACATATGAATGCGTTAAAATAAAATATGATAGGAAAGAGGAAACAGGAAATATTTATTCGTCCCAAAGACAACAAACTAGAGTATCCAACACAAAAAACATACAATATATTACATCTAAGTCGACATGAGAGACCCCTACTAAGACTAAAAATTAATCGCTGTCGTAGGAACCACCCTGTAGATTAATTTCACCCATTTTTTAAATTATGAAAAAAAAAAATATCCCTATAGATATTAGTGCAAAAAATTAATATAGATATGTCTGTATATTACAAATGCCAAATATATTCCTACAACCGGATATACATACAGTGATTTTTAACCAAGGAGGAACGGAGACATAGTCAGTCATGTTGACATATATAACAATTTTGGATTGCACATTGTTCCATATATGTATTCAGATAATACGTTTGATATAATTTGAGAAACCATGTAAACTGTGAGTGGTGACCTTGTCTTTTAATAAATCAGGTGCATTATTTATGGTATGTGGCAAACTGTACCTGAGACATCGTTTAGCAAACTCGTGGTGTACCCTGATCGTATGTATAGTATATTGACCACGTGTATTAAATTTGTGAACACTATTGTTTTGATCAAGTGATATACTTTTAGTTCCTGCAATTTTAGAATATGCTCTAGTTTTAGTAAATTTAGACTTTTGAACAGTGGATCGGTATGAGCATTATATTTGCTTAAACATAAATTCGGACGGCTTTCTTTTGAAGTTTTTATTCTATCACATCTATAGCCCCAGGCCGTTAAGCCATAGTTTAGATGTGACAATATCAAAGTTTTTATTCTATCACATCTATAGCCCCAGGCCGTTAAGCCATAGTTTAGATGAGACAATATCAAAGTTTTTATTCTATCACATCTATAGCCCCAGGCCGTTAAGCCATAGTTTAGATGTGACAATATCAAAGTTTTTATTCTATCACATCTATAGCCCCAGGCTGTTAAGCCATAGTTTAGATGAGACAATATCAAAGTTTTTATTCTATCACATCTATAGCCCCAGGCCGTTAAGCCATAGTTTAGATGAGACAATATCAAAGTTTTTATTCTATCACATCTATAGCCCCAGGCTGTTAAGCCATAGTTTAGATGAGACAATATCAAAGTTTTTATTCTATCACATCTATAGCCCCAGGCTGTTAAGCCATAGTTTAGATGAGACAATATCAAAGTGTTACACAAAATAATCTTTATATTAAGAGGTAACAATATTTTGAGTTTATTTAGGATACCTATAATTCTGGAGCACCTATTTGACATTTTTTTTATGTGGCTTTGTCAGTTTAATTGTTCATTAGAACTTATCCCTAGGAAATTGAGCTCATCTACTCTATCGATATATGTATTATCTATTTTTATATTTAGTGCATTTATCATATTATTTCTTCTAGCCGTTTTAAAGATCATATATTTGGATTTATTTACATTTAGAGATAATTTGTTTAACTTAAGCCACTCATTAATTTTGTCCAGTTCTGTGTTGATTAAGAATTCTACATTTTCATTTTTGCTATATTGTGCGAAAGAATCTAGGGTACTTGAAAGTGTCGTGTCATCGGCGTACATAATAAAGTTTCTGTTTGGACTAGATTGGGCAAAGTCATTTATGTAAATTATAAATAACAAAGGGCCTAGAATTGATCATTGAGGTACGCCTGTGGAGATATTAAGCATATCTGATTGGGCGTCTTCAAATTCTACGTACTGTTTTCTATTTATTAAATAATTTTTTAATAGATCTGAAGCTACTACTTTTACGCGATAAAATTCTAGCTTATCCATTAATATTGAGTGATTCAGAGTGTCAAATGCTTTTGACAGGTCCTTATTATCCATACGTATCAATATCCTATCAATTAATTTAAGAGCGGCAAATTCCGTAGAATGTTCCTTTCTAAATCCATATTGACTATCGTACATAAGTTAGTGTCTTTTTAAGAAAGAATCTAGCTGGTTGTAAATAATTGTTTCGATTACTTTTGAAATTGCAGGTAAGATTGATATTGGCCTGTAGTTGCAGAATAGGGTTTCGTCCCCTTTTTTATAAATTGGTATCACTTTGGCAGTTTTGTGTTTGTCGGGGAAGATACCCATAGTTAATATTTGGTTTGTGATTAAAGTTAAAGATTTTGTCAAAACAGGTTTAATTGACTTTAGAAGCCGTGAAGAAATACCGTCAAATCCGCAACTTGCTTTTGTGTGCATATCATCTATTGTTTTAGATATTGTTTCTTCATTAATAAGTTGAAAATTAAATACAGTCTTATGGTTTCCATTAAAGTAGTATCTGAGAGTTTCCTTTGTGGAATGTTGTATTTGGTTGGCTAAATTTGGGCCAATATTGGTAAAATATGAATTAAATGTATTTGCAATTGCCGTTTTATCTGATACGATATTTTAGTCATAAATAAAGGAATTGGGGAACGTTTTCTTTCTGTATGTTCTAGAAAGAATACCATTAATTGTTTCCCATATTTTTTAATGCTATTTTTGAATTGGTTAAAACATGATTCGTAATGTATGCGTTTAGCAGTATGTATGCTTTTTTAAGGATATTAGTATTGATAGTCAGGTTGATCCGAATTGCAAAGTATTTTGGTGATTCTGGTCGAGTAGTTTTTAGTGTCTTATGTAACTTATCTCTGTATCGAATGGATTTGAGCAGCCCTAACGTAATCCAAGCGGATTTCTTGTGTTTGCATTTTATTAGTTTAACTGTTTTATTCTGCAACTACAGGCCAATATCAATCATACCTGCAATTTCAAAAGTAATCAAAACAATTATTTACAACCAGCTAGAATATTCGCGGAATTTTTTTATACTTTAATATCATATAGCTTTTACCCCACATCACACTTCCTACTAGGATCTCCAAAAATAATGGAACCCTAATTGATAATTTCTTTTGCAAATTAACTCAATCTACAATGAAGCCCAAATCAGGCATTTTAACCAAACAATTATCAGACCACCAACCATATTTCACTTTTCTTAATACAGATTCCCACACACAACCTTTACCAAGATATATATAAAAAATAGTGTACAAAACTCTGATTCAACATCTGATTTTATACACGAGGTTTTCTTATCAAATATTTAGAGTAAACTCGACCAATTTCCTAATGCAAACCCTAATGTAAATTATGATATCCTACATGACGTAATGCAATGTGCAAAAATAAACATATAGTGTGATGTGGGGGTAAAAGCTATATGATATTAAAGTATAAAAAAATTCCGCGAATATTCTTTTTCTATTATTTCGTTTATTTTCAAAAGGTTTATATTGAAGTCTCCTGTAATTATAACATCTGAGTTTGTTCTGTCAAATGACGAAATGATAGGTGTGAACTCGGAAAGGAATTGTTTATAATTTTCGTTAAGGTCTCTTTGTAAATGTGACCAATATTTATATCTTTAGAAAGCCCATCACCAGTTACTTTAATACATTGACCTTCCCAATTATCAAACTGATTAAGAGACAAGAGTACTTTGTAGTTAAATGTTTTGCTTAAATACATGACCAGTCCACCTTTATTACTACATGTTTTACCTTGTTTAATGCACTGATATCCCTCAAGTTGTAAATGACACATATCATCATTCTCGGAAAGCCAGCATTCCTGAAAACATATTAAGCTAAATTTAAAGTTTATCAAGTTAAGTTCTTCCAGGAAGGCTTCTATTTCACTATGTTTAGCATTAATTGATTCTATGTTTGTGCTTAGTATATTAAAACGTTCGTTGTGTCTTTCTGCCAGTAACTTAAAATTATCAAGATCATAATACGGGGAATGACGTATTTGTTGAATATCCTCATCAAGTGTTTCATTTAATTTTAATATATTAAATAAAGAATTGCGGTTAGTGCCTCCTTGAAAATGAATAAATGATTCATCATCATCCATTATTTGGAATACGTAATTCTGGTTAAAAATATGCAATTAAAACCGATTGTCTGCTATTTATTATACATAATATAACATTTAAGATACAATATAGAGTCAGCATGAATGTTGTGCTGCGAATCACCACAATTGCCTGTGTAGGAATATTAGAATAGTACATATAAATACTGATACGAACGCTATTATTTGGAATTAACGAAAACATAACAAATATAATAAAAAGAAAAATGCGTACCACAGAGGTCATCGAAATACTGAGATTGATGGTGACAAAACAAGTCACAATAGAATGGTGAGATAGGACTGCCAATCATTAACAATCGCACGTGTCCATTAAATGATGTGCACATAGGCTTAGGTTGGTTATAGTCTTGATATAGAAAAACAAATTCTAAACAAAAACATTAGTATTTTAATAACCTACTACCATGATTTGGCCTGAACCAACTACACATTAACATAACTAAATATATTTATGTAAGTGTATTTAGTCTGAAAAAGAAAATGATACTATATAATAAATAATCTATCCGTATAACATGGATAGGCTATATTAATAAAATACATTAATGATGTTTATAAAGAAATAATAATAATACTGTCATAGTGCCATGGAAACTGGATACGTAGGTTCACGCTACTTGAAGGTGTGCAAGTGTGCAAGTGCCAGACAATGCTTACGTCATTTGACGCAGCAGTGTCTCGGGAATGTCCACAGGAGTTACGTAAGTAACACAGGAGTTACGTAAGTAACACAGGAGTTACGTAAGTAACACAGGAGTTACGTAAGTAATGCATGAGTTACGTAAGTAACGCAGGAGTTACGTAAGTAACGCAGGAGTTACGTAAGTAACGCAGGAGTTACGTAAGTAACGCAGGAGTTACGTAAGTAACGCAGGAGTTACGTAAGTAACGCAGGAGTTACGTAAGTAACGCAGGAGTTACGTAAGTAACGCAGGAGTTACGTAAGTAACGCATGAGTTACGTAAGTAACGCAGGAGTTACGTAAGTAACGCAGGAGTTACGTAAGTAACGCAGGAGTTACGTAAGTAACACAGGAGTTACGTAAGTAACGCAGGAGTTACGTAAGTAACGCAGGCGTCAAACACGGCGCACCATGAAACATGCGTCCTGTTTACTTCGTACTTGATGTAAACAGGACGTGAGTGTCTTTGTACAAGATATTCCCATTGAAAGGCCAACAGTCAGAAATCAGTCCATTTTTTATGTTTTCGAAGTTCATACAGAAGTTCAGAACGAGTTATCGTGAGGTCTTCATTCACGAATAAACGAAGGTTTAGACCCGAGGCTGTATTGTGCTGTTTTAGGTTGATTCGAGCTCTGTATATAGCGTCCCTCCGACGTTCGCTATTTAGTCTAACAACTGTAGTGCGTGGTCGCCCGCCATCCGTTTTAGGGCGGCCAATTCTGTGCGTTCGCTCAATCTTGTGAGACTGCAGGACTGGAGTTAACTTCATATGATCATTGACAATGTCTAGGATTGCATTTTCAATTTCACCAGTACCTACAGTTTCGGGTATTCCTTCTATTCTCAAAACTCCATCGTCCAAAGAAGGCTTTGAGTACGGATCACATCTGTTGATGTTGTCATACAAGTAACAACGTCCAGTACTCGGTGTCTACAACTCATACGCCGCAGTTGGACGAAGAATCAAACGTGACGACTGACCGACGGGTGGACGGGGCGTGGCCTGTAGACGTGGCTGGGCGGGAACCAGCCGTGGCCGGCCGCTGTTTCTTCTGACCGCGGCAACCACCACGACTCCCGCGCTGTCCCCGGCAAGCTGGCCACGTCTTTCGCTCCGCCGGCGGCCTGACGAAGTCGTGGAGCGAGACGTAGCGAGGGCTCTCTCCCGCCTTCCGTCCGTAGGGGATCCCGCTCACGTCACACAGCTGGTCAAACCTGCAACAACATCTATGCATGAGTGAACAGTGGATGTAAATATTGTTTAGATGAAAGTGACTGTTATAATGTTGCATAAATAATATATATATATATATATATATATATATATATATATATATATATATATATATATATATATATATATATATATATAAATACTTATAATATATTTATATTTATGAACATTATAACAGGCACTTTCGTATAAACAACCAGCATATTTACATTCATTGTTCACTCATATATATATATATATATATATATATATATATATATATATATATATATATATATATATATATATATATATATATATATATATATATATATATATATATATATATATATATATATATATATATATATATACATACATACATATATCGTAACTACCATTGCATTTTCATACGTGTGTGTAAAGCTGAGTACAATCTCGATTGAGTGGGCGCTGTATAAGTACTTTGACTATTTTTTTATTATTATTACCAGTATTACTATTGCTTTGTTATTGCTTTGTTTTTGTTGTTATTATTAAATTACCATAATTATTATTAACAGGGACCCAATGCAGATATTTCCAACCGCCCACTGACCAGCCAGGGTGGTAGTAGCCGAGACGTCGAGACTTCTCGAGCAGGTCACAGCGGACCCTCCACCGCTGCAACTCGTCCTCCGCCTCCCCGGCTCGCTGCTGCGTCGTCACCAGCTCCGTCTCCAGCGTCCGCGCCTTCTCCTCCGCTCGCCGCAGTTCCGACCTTGTCCGCTGCGTCTCCTGTTCCATGCTCACCAGACGGCGGTCGGCGTCTACTGTCAGTTGGCGCATGCGCGACTCCAGCGCCTGGCGGAACGCCATGTTGATTAATAAAACTTACGTTTGTATACTGATGAATAGTAAGACGTGTTTAGATATAGACTGTGTTATGCGAAAGCAAAACTAAATCGTGCTTAACCACTGACTTCTGAAGAGTTGTAGACCCTGTCGCTATATGTATGAATGATGAAGGTTCATACACGTGCTCAGTCCCGCGGGTCGTAGTTTCATCTAGCCACCACGTAGCTGGATGTAATTGCATCATCACCATTTAAAACAACACAATGACAGCCGCCAAGTTTGCACAGGAATAAAAGCATTTAAAACTGTTGCTATCTGAAGCAATAATCATGCACCTCTACGTAAATACCCCGATCGGGGTGCGACTGCAGGCACACGTAATGGTAACTCTTGTTTTCCGTAAATATGGTGGCAAGGTGATCACTGATCGGGGACCAGTGACCGAGGATCACTGACCGAGGATTAATGACCGGGGATCACTGACCGAGGATCACTGACCGGGGATCACTGATCGAGGATCACTGACCAACTTAAGCTACAAATTCGTACTTCGGTAGTGTACCATCCGTGATGTTGATAAGTCGTGGTATACTAACAAAGCATTGAGTGACCCCCACCCTCACCCCCACCCCCACCCCCACCCTAACCCCCATCCTCACTCACTTGCGCCAGTTTGTCGCTGAGTTTGGCGTCTCGCTTGGACCGGACGAGGTCCTGCGTGGCCCGGTCGAGCGCGTCCTCCAGCACTACGTCCATGTGTCCGGCAACGGCGGGCGGCGAGTCGAGTAGTTGGATGCAGCGTACTCGCTCGTCCGCCATGTTCTCCTTCTGCAGCAGCAGGCTCGACACGCAGCCCAGCATCGCCTCCATCGTCTTCTCCAACGGCACGCTGGCGGGTCAACAAAACACGTCTCATGGCAAGTCGTTTGACAATACTAGAGAGTTGGAGACTAAGAGGAGACCATGTGGAAGGTTTTTAATATTGGAGGGTTATGAATATATTTATAGAAACGCTTTCTTCTAACGTAAAGTTTAACCAGAGGGCACAAATCAGCAATAGCTAACAAACAGTGTAGGTTGGATATGCAATCTTGGAAAACAGAGAGCCATCAAGATTCGAGTAACTCGCTCGGCAAATGCAAACATTATTATTAAATACAATTATTAATAAGTGTCACGATCAGAAGTCATAGACAGCTGACCTGTAGTCGACCTTGGTGCAATCCGGGTCGTTGTCGCTGCGTACAAGATCACGTGGTGTGTCCAGGTCATGTGACAGCCCGGTCAGTCGGCCTTTCTGGACCCGCTGTAAAAACATGGTTTAATTTTACCGAGTACACTTTACACAAAACGTAGCAAATTAAATACACGCTGACACCGTCGGTTTACGCATTTAATTATAATAACATGTTTTGATAAGCACATTAACAAGAAGAATAAATAACTGATTCATGTGGAATTATTATAAATTAGCTGACGAAATATCAGACGATATGTTTGACAATGGAGACAGAAAGTCTACTTTTGAATGGTATTTTATGACGAACAGCAAAGACTCGTAGGTTCAACCTCTTACGGTCACATTTTATTAAGCACATTTTAAAACCCAGAATCAATCCATAATACGTTTCACACGATTGCGTAAAGAGTGCATCCACCAGCCTAGCGGTCGGTAAAGTGAATTATTTCCGTACTTAAAAACCCATCCTCAACTGATTTAGCCTATCGCAAATCCGGTTGTTTGATGTCCAAATATGTAGTGAGTAAATAGTTTATGTAACACCCGCAGTCGATTTAATAAACAATACCTTTTTTTGTTCAAATCATCGGAAAAATTTACTTTAATCGTTAGATGTAAGACTCTAAATAGTGGATATCCAAAATGTTAAACACTTTGTGGATCAATGCCGATCATGCACGTGACCTCTGTCCTCTCGTCGATCACGTGACAAAGTTAAAACATTTCACCAAGGGTGACATTCATGAGTTTTCAGTGTTTCCATTTTCACTTCACTTAATGTTTGAACAAATATTAAGTAATTTAATAGTTTGTCTGATGATTTCACAAAAACTACATGCAAAAGTAGCACAGCCTAACTAGCTAACTAACAAAAATAACTAACTAGCACGTTGCAGCGGATACTAGGTAGGTTTGATTTTGTGCAAAAATTATTCCAAATGAGACTAGCAAAAATCGAATTGAGGAGGAGCCTTTCAAGGGTTCAAGAAAATGGCACTACCTACATTTTGGCGTACACAGAGTTTAGTATTGCATGTACTATATGCCAACATAAAAGGTTAAGAGAATAATTTATTTATAGTAAAATTATATGTTTAATGCGTGCAACTTGCAAAGCGCGCATAACATTCGAAGTTAATAAGATGGGTGATCACGTGGTTTTGTGACGTCACTGGTGACATTTGTTTATATTCAGTTAGTGATTTATATGCACTGTTTCAGTTTCACTCGCTAAGTGATACTGCAGAATTGTATAGCTAAAATACATCTATACATGTCACGTGGTCAACAATTATTTTTACTTCCACGATCAAAATGTACAAAAATAAAAAAACTCGCCACATACTAAGCTTAGCTCCGTATGGCGAGTTTTTGTTAAAGTGTTTGTAAAGATGTATCGTTATATGGAAGTAACATGACAGTAAGTAACACGACAACATGACATGTGTATATGTATGGTAGACATAAGATAAGCTTGGCTGCTCTAGGTGGTCACTTTATTGCTATGTCAGATAATAAAAGATCGCGCTGCCAGTGTCAGTGACAATCCGTTTACGAGGCTCGCTTGCCTTCGACCCGAGCGACGTCGTCACCTTTGGCCGTGGCGCTGACTGCGTTTGGGTTCTACGGATTGATGGCGCCAACATAGCTTCCACTACTGGGAATAATGTTGGCACGTCATCCTCTTTCAAAGATTTTTAGCACCAGAATAGCCCAGGGCTGCCAACTTCTTCGGGTCGCGGTCGAAACCAGCTTGTGCTTCGTCGGTTTGAAATTCGAAAGTTTCATTTTGTGAGCCATTTTTTCATTGGCTGCGTAGGGAACTCAAAAGAACTACATTTTACTTTATTCTTACTACTTTTTGCATTACAACCTAATGATGCACAATAAACCATTACAACCTAATGATGCACAATAAACCATTACAACCTAATGATGCACAATAAACCATTACAACCTAATGATGCACAATAAACCATTACAACCTAATGATGCACAATAAACCCAATGATGCACAATAAACCATCCCGACGCTCGGTTCGAAACAACTAACAGCTGTTGCTGTAAACATTTGTGAATCTCTGGAAAAGTATGCATAATAGACGAGGCAGGCCTGTAAGTATTATTTGGAATTATTAAATAATTGAATTCTAAAGACTTTTACGGTGTTGTGTAAATGGAAATATACTGCAAGATGTACTGTCATGTGATTTCAAGCAATCGTTGTTTGTATTCCCTTTAAGGCTAGACGACAGAACACCAACCACTGCTGCTGTATGCCTAATCCAGCGAATGACGTCACACTTCACCTGAAAGGTGTTGAGTTTCTCCAGCAGGTGCTTCAACTTCCGGTTTAGTTGTCGCTTTTCTTCCATGACCATCGCCAGTTTGCGCTGCTCACTGAAGATGACGTAATTTCCGTCGTATATTGGTGAAAACAAGCAAAACATTTGTGCAAACCACGACATTTCAAGCTAAATTATAAAACGATCGGTAAATAGTAGCACATTGTCCCATCTATATTGTTGATATTATTAAAATAACATTCATATTTTGAATTAATATGAGACGTGGAGCTATTGATATGACATTATATGATGCCGTTGCAACATACTTTACGATTATTCGAATTGTGTTTGATAGTACATTTATTTAACGACACACTGACAATCAAATAGCATCTGTCTAATATATCAATACACCCGATAAGCATATATGATGCATATCAATACAGCTAGTAATCTTATATACCAACACTGCCGATAATCATTTATATTACACATTGAAACAGCCAATGAGCATCTATCTTACAAGAATTAACCACATTAAAACAAGATTATCATCCGAAGTTAAACTCCAGATGGCAAGTGGACAAGTAAGCCATTAGCTTATCGAGAGTCTAACAATTTTTCATCTATGTGTCGCCCGCCCCTCTGAGATATTTGCCAATTTCACGCTGCTACATTTACTTACGAATACAGCCAATAAGCATAATATATCTTACATACCAATACAGCTGCCTCTCACTCGCCTCTTTGGCTGATTGGTAGCGTCGTGCAATGAGCATCTGGAACTCCTTTTTGTCCACCTGAGACAGAGACGTTTGCACTGTAATAATCATCAATCCTTTTTGTCCACATGAGACAGAGACGTTGTCACTGTAACAATCATCACTCTTTTTGTCCACCTGAGACAGAGACGTTGTCACTGTAACAACCATCAATCCTTTTTGTTCACCTGAGACAGAGACGTTGTCACTGTAACAATCATCAATCCTTTTTGTCCACATGAGACAGAGACGTTGTCACTGTAACAATCATCAATCCTTTTTGTCCACATGAGACAGAGACGTTGTCACTGTAACAATCATCAATCCTTTTTGTCCACATGAGACAGAGACGTTGTCACTGTAACAATCATCAATCCTTTTTGTCCACATGAGACAGAGACGTTGTCACTGTAACAATCATCAATCCTTTTTGTCCACATGAGACAGAGACGTTGTCACTGTAACAATCATCAATCCTTTTTGTCCACATGAGACAGAGACGTTGTCACTGTAACAATCATCAATCCTTTTTGTCCACATGAGACAGAGACGTTGTCACTGTAACAATCATCAATCCTTTTTGTCCACATGAGACAGAGACGTTGTCACTGTAACAATCATCAATCCTTTTTGTCCACATGAGACAGAGACGTTGTCACTGTAACAATCATCAATCCTTTTTGTCCACATGAGACAGAGACGTTGTCACTGTAACAATCATCAATCCTTTTTGTCCACATGAGACAGAGACGTTGTCACTGTAACAATCATCAATCCTTTTTGTCCACATGAGACAGAGACGTTGTCACTGTAACAATCATCAATCCTTTTTGTCCACATGAGACAGAGACGTTGTCACTGTAACAATCATCAATCCTTTTTGTCCACATGAGACAGAGACGTTGTCACTGTAACAATCATCAATCCTTTTTGTCCACATGAGACAGAGACGTTGTCACTGTAACAATCATCAATCCTTTTTGTCCACATGAGACAGAGACGTTGTCACTGTAACAATCATCAATCCTTTTTGTCCACATGAGACAGAGACGTTGTCACTGTAACAATCATCAATCCTTTTTGTCCACATGAGACAGAGACGTTGTCACTGTAACAATCATCAATCCTTTTTGTCCACATGAGACAGAGACGTTGTCACTGTAACAATCATCACTCTTTTTTGTCCACATGAGACAGAGACGTTGTCACTGTAACAATCATCAATCCTTTTTGTCCACATGAGACAGAGACGTTGTCACTGTAACAATCATCAATCCTTTTTGTCCACATGAGACAGAGACGTTGTCACTGTAACAATCATCAATCCTTTTTGTCCACATGAGACAGAGACGTTGTCACTGTAACAATCATCAATCCTTTTTGTCCACATGAGACAGAGACGTTGTCACTGTAACAATCATCAATCCTTTTTGTCCACATGAGACAGAGACGTTGTCACTGTAACAATCATCAATCCTTTTTGTCCACATGAGACAGAGACGTTGTCACTGTAACAATCATCAATCCTTTTTGTCCACATGAGACAGAGACGTTGTCACTGTAACAATCATCAATCCTTTTTGTCCACATGAGACAGAGACGTTGTCACTGTAACAATCATCAATCCATGGCTACGGAATACGTTTTGGAATTGACTTCACACCGACCAAACAGGCGATACAACGTAAGGTAATGTACTCAAAATAACAATTACTACAACGTATACTATCTTCTTTTCAGGATATTTAGCATTATAATTATGTGCGCCATTATATATAATTATCTGATACAGCGACAAGCTTGGCACAATCCTTGGCACAATCCTTGGCACAACATCTGAGCCCGATTATAGCGGGGTTGTGCTTACTTCTGACACCCTCTTGCTGCGGCCGAAGTGCTGGTGGACTAGTACACCAGCCTCCCTGTACACGTACTCCTCGATCTCAAGGTCACCTCTCTCGGCCATCACGTCCGCTCGTATCTCGTCCTGCAAACAGTCACAATGTGCGGTTGGCACAGCTACGCCCCAGCTACGCCCCAGCTACGTCCCAGCTACGCCCCAACTACGCCCCAGCTACGCCACAGCAACATCAACACCAACGGGTGTGTGCTATCATACTTGACACGACTGACTAGGGCAAAAATTCAACCAATAATTAGTATTTTATCTTGATAAATTGGTGAATATAAATGTGTACTGAAAGATAATGATGTGTTTCTGCAGTATTACATTTTTTTGAACAGAACTGATGGAAAAGTCTTCACGTTCATAGTAGAATACATTGTCGTTGTCACCTGAATGTTTATGAAGCTACATTTTATATTCCAAATCAGGACGTTTTGAAAAATCAGGACGTTTCCAAACACACACGCACACGCACACGCACACGCACACGCACACGCACACGCACACGCACACGCGCACGCGCACGCGCACGCGCACGCGCACGCGCACGCGCACGCGCACGCACACGCACACGCACGCACACACGTCACAGTGTCCTACCGCTAGCCATTGATGGCCCAGCTCGATCAGAATCCGCCGCATAGGCTCGAACGAATCTTTTCTTCGCTGGGCGACTATCTGGAGAAACTTAGACATCTTCCCGAAGTCGGTTGGTTCCTCCTAGGAATATAAGTGACCGCGATAATTGTAATTCGAATTCTGAATTTACTAAGAGTACCACTTCGAAATGTCGAATTGTTTTTATCGACTTGTTTGTAATAACGTTACCCACGCTTGTCTGTTGGAAATATGCTGAAGAATTGCTTGCAAAATCGATAGGAACATGGTCGTATACATACGTTAGACAAAACTAAAGATCTTAAGACTATAATTAAATATGAACCACGCATCGTTAAATGCAGAAGACCAGAAGGAATACTTTAATATTGAGGTATTAGGTTGCACAGTCGACAAAGATGTTTGTGCTGCATCGCTATTGAGAGAATCAGAAATAGGGTGGACTCAGCTTAATATAATCACTTCGGGCCAGAGCAATTGTGTTATATTAAGCGGTTGATTTACTTACAAGGAAACAAAAGCCATGCCGTTGGGCTTATGTGCCTTTATGAGTTACTAAAACATAACAATTTGCAACTACAACTACGAATATCTGCTAGTGTATTAGGAAAACCTTGTTGAACACACAGCATCTTAATTTCATAGGCCGCGCCATACTGTTAGATAACCCTACGTCTCGAGTATCAAAGGCTAGCAAAATTCGCTCTCCAAATAAAAACTATATATCATCTATTATATATACATCTATTCCTATATTTACCAATCCTACGTTTCCATGCTGTTTGCGTCCAAACTCAACTTATGTAATAATGTTTGGCCTTTGTTTACTAAACGAGTCGTCTTTCTGAGAAAATAGCACGTTTGTTTGAGACAGCGTTCGTTCTGTGTAAACCGGCCTCACTTAGTACATCACAGGAAGTATAGGTTACCCGTTTTGAAATGACCGGGATCTCCCACTTTTAGAGTTGTGTGATATTCTTGATTTGTTTCTTGCACATGGTTAGTTTTGTTATCTCGTTTAGGTGCATAGCCCCAAAACCGTGACTTCGCTTTAAACTGCGCATTGTAATACAGCGGGAATAGGTAACGATTCAGTCCCAGTCAATATATTTAATTTTACTAAACGGCTGAATCTGTTATCGAGTACTCTGTTAAGCAGGTCCAGTGGCTTATTCAGATCTCGGAGGGGGTTGATTGGGGTAGTATTCAACTCCAGTACAGCAACAATTGTGATCCCAAACCAAAAGGGAGGAACCCTGGCCCAATACTTTCCCTAAATATGCCACTGTCGGAGTCCACTCTATACACATTGCGTTTTTAAGCTTTTATAAATCATTGTGAGCTTACCTCGATCTCGGCGACCATGTCCGAGGTGAGAAGTCCATGCTCGCGATAGACTTGCTGGGAGACATCGCTGAAATCGAGTGTATCTGCCAGCACGAGTCTCTTGCGTCGCAGGATCCGTCGTTCGTAGACGTCCATGTTGTTCCCTTAAGTCGCTGATTGCCGAACGGATACGTAGTTGGTAGGTCTTCGCAGTGTGTCTGCTGTGTGTCAATCACTGACGGGCCAACAGCACTGGCGTCAAACCAGCATCGTCTGTCGCCTGTGTTTGTGTCGTGGTTGGCACCAACTTGTAAAAATACCTTGAAGCAGCTTCACTGTTCGTGGCGACAAGTCAGTGCTCACTAAGCGCTTCTTTCCTTTCCGGCACTTTGGGTCTTGCCGGTGATGTTTTCAACGTTGTTTATTTTGGTTATTGACGTGTTTTTCAAGATATTAATTTATATTAATAATCGTGGCGTACATTCGACCCAACATTACGACCCGTGTTCGCGAACTACATCAATACACGCATGGTCAGTTCTAAGCCTACTCGGCAGTTACAAGAGGCAAAACGAGAGGTGACTATTCTTGATTCTGACTTCGTACGCAATACACAATGTAACACTTTCTGGTAGATTGTTATTGAGAAACTGACGTCTTACCAAAGCTGCTGCTGCTGCTGCCCAAAAGACCGTTTCACGGATGACTCGGTTTGTATCCTGCACCTGTTGCTGCAACAAATTAATAAACAATCTAGTCGTGAGTATTATGCAAACACTGGATGAACTGTTTCCATCGCTACGTGTAGCAGCACTTGATTGTCCCCGGTGTTGTCGCCATAGGTTGCCGTTGCGTGTAGCAGCACTTGATTGTCCCCGGTCGTTGTCGCCGGATCAATTCACTGAATAACACATGATTTTCTATCCGGGATGTCGGCCGCCTGCTCTTAAGCTTTAATGTTGCTGGTTACGCGCTGGTTGCAACACGACGGGATACACACTGGACTCCGCTTAACAGAATCACGCATAAAAGAATCAGCCGTTTAGTAGAATCAAATATATTATCTGGGACGGAATTTGTCCATGTTTACGCTGTATTAACACGTGCCGCTAAGTGAATCAGCCGCTTGATATAATCAAACTGACCTGGCCCAACGTGGTTCTATCAAGCGCAGCCCATGACTCTAAAGCAAACAAAGGATTAGTATAACGAACCATGCCAGCTATCATATAACAGACTAGCTTTTAATACAACCAATATATGCACATTTCTCCAAATCATCTCAAAATTCAATGCAGGCCAATTATGGAAAATTCTAAACGTCAGAATATCCCGTCGTTTGCTGGTGAGGTGCTGGTGAGGTGCTGGTGAGGTGCTGGTGAGGTGCTGGTGAGGTGCTGGTGTTGTGATAAAATTTGTATTAATATTTAAAATGGTGACTTGTTTCTGCACAACACATTTGTTGACAAATGTATACACCAATTCAACATATTCTTTATATGACATTGGCCCTTTACCTAACCTCCAGTTTCAATGCTTATGTTCAACTGCTCGGCTAAGTATTGATTGCCCCACCAGGCAGTGTGTGTCACCGTCCTGGGACCATGTTTGACGATACTACGAAACGGTGCTGGGAATACGTCACATATTGAATTACATGCACACTGTTAATGGTGCAACTATATGCGTCTGTGCTAAATTATTTTGTTTCCCACTAAATGTCCTACACGTGGAACATTCGTGCATACCTCGCTGTAGTCGGCGCAGTAAGTACATTGTAATTTGTCTACAGTTATGGATGTGTTTACCATTGTGCTTTTTGGAGACGTTTCCCCGCAAGTGGAAAAAAAATCATACAAAAACGCCCTGAATTATGTAGGAAAGGGGTTCGCAGGGATCTATGGATCCGTCACTGAGCTTGAGTTGAGCTGTTTGAAAGTAAGGACGTTGAATAAGGCGAATACATAATGTTTATCTTCAAATTTGGATGTCGTTGGGGGTATTCACTGTGTCTATCACAAAGCTATACAGCACGGACAATCTAATCGTTTATCTTGTGCTCCTATTTCAGGTTCTGCAGTATTTTTGTTTCGTTGTCAGGTTTGTCGAACCTTCGTCGCAGGAATGGATTACCTTCAGTAACCTGACACTTAGTTCTATCGGAAGTTGATAGGTCTGGGTTACTTGACTTGAAGCCATTTCAGTCAACAAGCCGGAGTCGAGCAATTTCCCTGGGCAAAAACGTGACTATGCTAAAGAACAAAAGACGTTTAAAAATGTATTTAGCGCAGCTGAGGATGACTGCAATAAGCGAAGAGTGCTGGTGGTTCACCTGGTGCAATGTTGGTAGTTCACCTGGTGCAATGCTGGTGGTTCACCTGGTGCAATGCTGGTAGTTCACCTGGTGCAATGCTGGTGGTTCACTTGGTGCAATGTTAGTGTTAATGAGTAGGGCCTAACTGCACACCTACAACACGGCGTGTATATTCGCTATGTTAAATTGTTCGCGGGTAACACTCATCCGCGGGTAACACTCATCCGCGGGTAACACTCATCCGCGGGTAACACTCATCCGCGCTTCGTAATACGTAAATCGATGCCCGTTTGACTCATCCAAGTAGTGACGTTTTATGATAATGTGAAACTATGAATGCGACGACGACGACACACACGAGTGCCGACTGCCTGTTGAGAGAGTTCACCGTGCGCAAACCTCGGCTTAGTCTAATGCCAACTCCGCATCGTGTCCCATCTCGGCGCCCATGACAACGGTTACCGACCCGGTCGCCTCAACTTCGGACTGCGTCTCGCGGGATGGCTCATAAGTGGCCCAGAAAGTGGTCATGTGTGGCGGAATAATCACTTATATTGTTTGAGCACGGATCGATGTTATATATTATTAATACTGTCGTACATCGCGAGCATGTCGCTTGTAGCCTGCGTCCCGTTTTATATTGTATTAACATCGAGTTTGGCGGAATGAACACTTCCATTGCTTCAACTCCAATCGATATTATTTATAAGTAATCATGTCGTACAGGAGTGTAGAGCCCATTCTACGCTGTGCTAAGTACGAGTCGACAGGGAAACAAATCAACATCAAACACCGAAGCCAGTTGGCCGCTTGTCTTTGTCTTACTTCCGGATAACACATAAGTTTGAAGTCTGGTTATTAAGCAGAGGTACTCGTTGCCATGGATATACAAGAAAAACGTGTGTTGCGGAGGAAAATACCTCTACTGAAGAGGGTTATGACGGAGAACAGTCAGTTATTGACCGCCTGCGTGTCTCAAGGCTTGATCGCCAAGGAACAGCTCAAGCAGTTGACGGTTGGTGGACTTGCATTGTATCTTAAAGATAAGACCATAAAAGTACAGGTGTTGATGCGGCAGCTCGGCATTTAGAAAACTGGTCTGTCAATAGAGAGCACCGGGCTCCACCGGGCTCCACCGGGCTCCACCGGGCTCCACCGGGCTCCACCGGGCTCCAGTGGGCTCCACCGGGTTCCACTGGGCTCCACCGGGTTCCACCGGGCTCCACCGGGCTCCACCTGGTGCTCTTTCGAAACTTGGGCAATTTCGTTCACTACAATTTGTCTGTGTCTAAACCGTTGGTTCCTTCGTCCTGGTGTTCATGTGAGGGGAAGAATCCCACACGTTGGGTGCATGTTGACATGAACACGGGATTAGATGTAACATGTCATAGCAGGTATATGTTGACATGAACACGGGGGTTAGATGCGACGTGTCATGATGGGTACATGTTGACATGAACATGAGATTAGATGTGACATGTCATAGCAGGCACAGGTTGACATGAACATGGTGGTTAGATGTGACATGTCATAGAAAGTACATGTCGACATGAACATGGGGGTTAGATGTGACGTGTCATGGTGGGTACATGTTGACATGAACATAGGTATTAGATGTGACGTGTCATGGTGGGTACATGTTGACATAAACATTGGGGTTAGATGTGACGTGTCATGGTGGGTACATGTTGACATAAACATTGGGGTTAGATGTGACGTGTCATGGTGGGTACATGTTGACATAAACATTGGGGTTAGATGTGACGTGTCATGGTGGGTACATGTTGACATGAACACGGGGTTAGATGTGACGTGTCATGGTGGGTACATGTTGACATAAACATTGGGGTTAGATGTGACGTGTCATGGTGGGTACATGTTGACATAAACATTGGGGTTAGATGTGACGTGTCATGGTGGGTACATGTTGACATGAACACGGGGTTAGATGTGACGTGTCATGGTGGGTACATGTTGACATAAACATTGGGGTTAGATGTGACGTGTCATGGTGGGTACATGTTGACATGAACACGGGGTTAGATGTGACGTGTCATGGTGGGTACATGTTGACATAAACATTGGGGTTAGATGTGACGTGTCATGGTAGGTACATGTTGACATAAACATTGGGGTTAGATGTGACGTGTCATGGTGGGTACATGTTGACATAAACATTGGGGTTAGATGTGACGTGTCATGGTGGGTACATGTTGACATGAACACGGGGTTAGATGTGACGTGTCATGGTGGGTACATGTTGACATAAACATTGGGGTTAGATGTGACGTGTCATGGTGGGTACATGTTGACATGAACACGGGGTTAGATGTGACGTGTCATGGTGGGTACATGTTGACATAAACATTGGGGTTAGATGTGACGTGTCATGGTGGGTACATGTTGACATGAACACGGGGTTAGATGTGACGTGTCACGGTGGGTACATGTTGACATAAACATTGGAGTTAGATGTGACGTGTCATGGTGGGTACATGTTGACATAAACATTGGGGTTAGATGTGACGTGTCATGGTGGGTACATGTTGACATGAACACGGGGTTAGATGTGACGTGTCATGGTGGGTACATGTTGACATAAACATTGGGGTTAGATGTGACGTGTCATGGTGGGTACATGTTGACATGAACACGGGGTTAGATGTGACGTGTCATGGTGGGTACATGTTGACATAAACATTGGGGTTAGATGTGACGTGTAACGGTGGGTACATGTTGATATGAACATGGGGGTTAGGTGTAATGTGTTATGGTGGGTACAATATAATACATTTTGACAGAGGGGACTTTCATTTCTGATTAATGAATTCAGTTGAATAGAAACGTTTGCTGAATCATCGTACAAATGAATACATCATCACTCGTGGGACGTCATACAATTATAATTATAGTCTTATAATCTTTCTCACTATGCAATGAATGGCTGTGCGTTGATCACGTGAGGTGACTTACGTTTTTCCAACGATGAGGGTATTTCAGTAACTCAAGAACTGTGAAAGAGTGAATATTTAATGACGTTTATTTGTGAGTCACGGCGGCCATTGCCAAATGTCTGTGTACGTTTCAGTGCGGCGGTGGCGTGACGACAGAACTCGTGATGACATTCCTCACGATTCTGGAACAAGGCGTCGGGCGAACCAACTTTGATCGCCTCATCTACGCACTCCGGAATGCAGGACTGGCGGACGCCATTGACGAGATACAGGTATCTACAGGCATCTCATTTGATACAAATATTATTGTGTCAGTTTACGTTTACTGTCCATTTAGTAATTGTTTGATGTTTTACGTACAGTGTGGGTGCATGCGTACGTTCGCGCACGTGCGTGTGTGTGTGTGTGTGTGTGTGCGTGTGTGCGTATGTGCGTGTGTGCGTATGTGCGTGTGTGTCCATGCGTACCTGTGTGCTTGCGTGCTTGCGTGCGTGCTTGTGTAAGTGCTTGTGTGCGTGTGTATGTGTGTGTGTGTGTGTGTGTGTGTGTGTGTGTGTGTGTGTGTGTGTGTGTGTGTGTGTGTGTGTGTGTGTGTGTGTGTGTGTGCGCGCGCGTGTGCGTGTATAGGTGTGTGTGGGGATGGATAGGGGATATGTGGATAGGTCTGTGGGTGGGTGTGGGTGTGGGTGTGGGTGTGGGTGCGGGTGTGGGTGTGGATGTGGATGTGGGCGTGGGTGTGGATGTGGATGTGGGTGTGGGTGTGGGTGTGGATGTGGGTGTGGGTGTGGATGTGTGTGTGGGTGTGGGTGTGGGTGTGGATGTGGGTGTGGGTGTAGGTGTGGTGTGGATGTGGATGTGGGTGTGGGTGTGGGTGTGGATGTGGGTGTGGGTGTGGGTGTGGGTGTGGATGTGTGTGTGTGGTTGTGGGTGTGGATGTGGGTGTGGGTGTGGATGTGGGTGTGGGTGTGGATGTGGGTGTGTGTGTGTAGGTGTGGGTGTGGATGTGGATGTGGGTGTGGGTGTGTGGGTGTAGGTGTGGGTGTGGGTGTGGGTGAGAGAGATGAGTCGTGTGCAGTTGGCAGGGACAATACAGAGAGAAGGAGGAGGAGAAATTGGCGAAGCGAACCAGAACAGGTGGTAGAAGGAGAAATGGACAGTTAAATACATATTGCACAAATAAACGGGAGCACGCGTGGACATGAATCATGAGGGTGATAGAAGAGATGAATCACGAGGGTGATAGAAGAGATGAATCACGAGGGTGATAGAAGAGATGAATCACGAGGGTGATAGAAGAGATGAATCACGAGGGTGATAGAAGAGATGAATCACGAGGGTGATAGAAGAGATGAATCACGAGGGTGATAGAAGAGATGAATCACGAGGGTGATAGAAGAGATGAATCACGAGGGTGATAGAAGAGATGAATCACGAGGGTGATAGAAGAGATGAATCACGAGGGTGATAGAAGAGATGAATCACGAGGGTGAATCACGAGGGTGAATCATGAGGTGATAGAAGAGAATGTTGAAAGACAGGATGTGCGCCCTGCTCGCAAATACGACTGGGAACATCTACTTTTCCAATCATTCATGAACACTTTCGTTGATTTTCGTTGCACACTTGCCTGTAATACAACTATTTTATTAAGTAATGCGTTTTCCTCTTGCAAAATCAATTACTAATTCATCCGGTCTCGCTGTTACAAAGTAATTTGATCACGTAGTTGGAATGAGTTTCTAATTCGTCTTGCGGCTTCAGGTGGAAATGATGGCCGAGAAAAAGCAACTCTCGCCACCCGAGGTTTTGACAAGTGAGACTCGGCTGTTGACAAATAAGCTCTTCACCGGACACCGCGTACTCAAGCCCTGTGACGCTGATGAGTTGGGGGCACTCCTGGCTGAGCGATACATGGTTGCCACTGAGATTGGTCAGCGTCGCCTTGACAGGTACCGCAAAAGCGCGGTCAAAGGACAAAGCGGATTGTTAGAGAGTATAACGGATGCGTTGGACGAAGTGGATAACTTAATAAAGACCAAGTTTAAAGAAGCGCCACAGGACAAGGAAGATGAGATTATTGGTGGAGCGATTGAAGAGACCCCTGGCGAATGCAGCGCTCACTGCTCCGCGTTGTCGCTACTGCGCAAGCGCATTTCGAACTTAGTCGGCTGCATTGAAGAAATGGCCCAGAAACAGGATTCGCTGCTGGACGCGCAGGTGAAGGAGGAACAGATAAAGGAGGAGCAGGTGAAGGAGGAACAGGTGAAGGAGGACTGGGACAACAGTGAAGAGGACAACGAAGGAAACGAAGATAATGCTGAGGAAAGTGGAGAAGACGAGGATGATGAGGACGAGGATAGGGATGAGGGTGCGGAAGAAGAAGAAGACAAGAGAGATGTGGGAGACGGGATGAAGAATGAACACTCTGGTTCGCGACGGCTGACGAAGGGGGAGCGGAAAGAGGAGGAAGACGAATCAGAACTCTGGAGGCGGAAGGTTGGTGATGTATGACGTCATAATCGTGTGTAGTATAAATGTGTCCACACATCACTTCAAGTACAACACTCTGTCAAACCCAGACGGTCCACCACCACCACCACCACCACCACCACCACCACCACCACCACCACCACCACTACCACCATCACCACCACCACCACCATCATCATCACCACCACCACCACTACTGCCACCACCACCACCACCACCATCACCACCACCACCACAACCACCACCATCACCACCACCACCACAACCACCACCACCACCACCACCACCGCCACCACCACCACCGCCACCGCCACCGCAACCACCATCACCACCACAACAACAACCACCACCACCACCACCATCAACACCACCACCACCACCACAACCACCACCACCACCACCACCACCACCACCACCACCACCACTACCACCATCACCACCACCACCACCACCATCATCATCACCACCACCACCACTACTGCCACCACCACCACCACCACCATCACCACCACCACCACAACCACCACCATCACCACCACCACCACAACCACCACCACCACCACCACCACCACCACCGCCACTGCAACCACCATCACCACCACAACAACAACCACCACCACCACCACCATCAACACCACCACCACCACCACAACCACCACCGCCACCGCCACCACCACCACAACCACCACAACCACCACCACCACATCCACAACCAATGTCGTCTGGTGTTGTGCAGGTGGCTGAGAAGGAGATCGTGATCGCCGAGTTGCTGCGGACCCTACACGAATGTCGCCACGTGGAGGAGACACTGCGGGTGAGCAGCCACGCCCTCGGACAGCACTGTCGCGCACTCGACCAGATCAAGTTAGTTGCAATGATCATTCGCCTGCCGCCCACCACCACCACTACCGCCACCACCACCACATCCACAACAACCACCACCACCACCATATCAAGTTAGTTGCAATGATCATTCGCCTGCCGCCCACCACCACCACTACCGCCACCACCACTACATCCACTACAGCCACCACCACCACTACCACCACCACCATCACCACCACCAGATCAAGTTATTTGCACTCATCATTCGCCTTCCCGAGCACGGCAGTTCTCGTAACGTTCATATTTACGATAACCGACAAAAAGTAATCAAACACGTACAGAGCTCAAAAAGATCAATCTCTACTCATATACGTTGGACAGTCCTTAAATAGTTGACGAACCAGGCGACGGTTGAACACGTTCTGGGCTGCTTGGATTACATAAAACGTTACTTAATCCCAATTACATCATCACCACTTCCATGCAAGTTGTGCTTTATTTCTGAGTCGCATATGTGTGTGTCGCAGGTCGCCACAACACAAGCTGCAATGCAAGTGCATTCTCTGTGAAAGACGACTCGATTACTCCAACTACGAATGCAGTTGCGCCATCTGTCAAATGCGGCGGCTAGTATTTGACGGTAGTGCCACAGACACGGCGTAGAGTAGAACAGGGCGCAAGGACATTACCCTTCTTACTCACTCAGCGTTGAATCAGTAACGATAAAACCAACAATGGTTATACGTTTGTGTCTGCTGGGAACAGTATTATATGTATAACTCTACAATAGTGGTTGTGTGGGTTTGTTTTAACTATGTTAATTTACTTAATTATTCAATGCGGACCTTAAAGGTTGCATTAAGCCACACGACGACCAATAGTACATTCGAGCAAGCGTATCGTAATGTATTTATTTTGCATAATAAAACTGCTTTGACAACAACAGTTGCTTTAGAAGTGCAGGGGGGGGGGGTTACCTAGAGGTGTCTCAAGCAGAACAAGAGGCCACTAGCACAGATAAACCAATATCAAATCATCCGAAAAACATCTCTGAAAAAGGTTATAGATGCGTATGTTTAAATGCAAGGAGCATAGTAAATAAGAAAAACGAATTAAACATTATGGTAGAAGATATTGACCCTCACATAATTGGTATAACTGAATCATGGGCCAACATAGATATAACAGATGCTGAATTAGGACTGACAGGATATGTAATGTTTAGGAAAGATCGAATAGGAAGAAGGGGCGGGGGAGTTATTTTATATGTTTAAGAATCTATTCAGGCTTATGAAATAAAACTAGAAAGGGAAGCAGATTGCGATGAAGCTGTTTGGTGCAAAATTGTTTCAGGAAATTCAAAATTAACTATTGGATTAGTTTACCGAAGTCCAAACATAAACGAAGAGGACAACACAAAAATAAAAAACGCTATAAAGGAAGTTAGTAAAGGGGAATGTATCATAATGGGAGATTTTAACCATGGACACATACAATGGAATTATCTAGAGAGCACAGGGATTGAGGACCAACAATTTCTATTTTTAATCCAGGATAGCTTTCTTACTCAGCACGTACTAGAACCAACCAGGGGAGAAAATGTATTAGATATAGTTTTGTCATCACAAAAAGAATTAGTGGACAATTTAAAAATATTTGAACCATTGGGTAATAGTGACCATAATCAAATACATTTTGACATCAATGTAAAATCAGAAAGTAAAAATAAGAAAAAGTACAAGAGAAACTTCCACAAAGGTAACTACAAAGATATGAGAAAATACTTAGCAAAGCTAGATTGGAATAACATGCTGATGAATAAGACCGCAATTGAATGTTGGAATATTCTAAAATATGAAATTGAGAGTATCATCGATAAATTTGTTCCCTTCCAAAAACAAGGAAAACGGTGTAGAAAGAAACACTTGTCAAAAGAGGCTATTAGAAAAATAATGCTAAAACAAACTATGTGGAGGGTTTATAGGCGTACCAGAAAGGACGAAGACTATGCAAAATACAAAGAGGCACTTAAAGCAGCTACAACTGAAATCAGACAATCTAAAAGAAGCTATGAGCAAAAACTAGCATGTAACATAAAAAATGACAGCAAGAGTTTTTATGCATATGTCAGGAGTAAACAAAACGTACAAGACAAGGTTGGACCTCTAGAAGACAGTGCTGGAAATATAATATCACAGGGGTTTTTAATGGCGGAAGACCTAAATGGTTACTTCAGTTCAGTGTTTACCAAAGAAGATATTAGTTACTTACCAGTTGCTGATGCTAAATTTCAGGGGGCTAAATCTGACTATTTAGGTCCGTTAGTTGTAACTCCAGAATTGGTAGCTAAGAAAATAAAGGCAATGAAGGATAACAAATCACCGGGAGTGGATGGGATTCCTCCAAAATTACTAATGGAAACAGTAGAACAAATCAGTATACCACTTGCAAGAGTATTCAACTTGTCATTAAAAGAGGGAGTTGTTCCGTTTGAATGGAAAGAAGCAAACATCATACCATTATTTAAAAAGGGTTCGAGAAATAAGTCAGAGAATTACAGACCAGTGAGTTTAACGTCAGTGATTTGTAAATTATTAGAAAGGTTAATTAAAGACCATATGGTGGACTTCCTCGTTAAGCATAAATTATTAAATTCATCTCAACATGGATTCCTTAAAGCGAGGTCATGCTTAACAAATATGTTATGTTTTTTGGAACAAATCACTAAGTGGATAGACGTGGGATCACCAGTAGATATTATCTACTTAGATTTTCAGAAAGCTTTTGACAAAGTGCCACATCAAAGATTACTACTTAAATTAAAAGCCCATGGTATCGGGGATAGCATAACTGACTGGATAGAACAATGGCTGACTGACAGAAGACAACGAGTTGTAGTAGATGGAGAAGTTTCAAATTGGAAATCGGTTTTGAGTGGGGTACCTCAAGGATCAGTATTAGGACCTATATTATTCTTAATTTATATCAATGACTTGGATGACAGTATAACAAGTAACGTACTGAAATTTGCGGATGACACAAAACTGTTTAGAAAGGTTAATACTGATGGTGATAAACAACATTTACAAAACGATCTAGACAGATTAGTGAAATGGTCTGAGAAATGGCAGATGTTGTTCAATTTTGGGAAATGTAAATGCCTACATACAGGACATAGGAACTTGAATGTAAACTATAAAATGGGAGATACTGTTCTGGGTACTACTGTAAAAGAAAAGGACTTAGGAGTTACAATAAGCGCTGATATGAAAGTTTCAGAGCAGTGTGGTATTGCAGCTTCAAAGGGTAATCAAATTCTTGGATTGATTAGAAGAAACATAACATACAAGGGAAAAAAGTTAATTATACCTCTTTATAAAGCAATAGTTAGACCTCATTTAGAATACTGTATACAAGCATGGAGACCATATCGTAAGAATGATATATATACGCTTGAACGCATACAAAGGAGAGCAACTAAAATTATTCCAGAACTGAGAAACCTTAGTTATGAAGAACGCCTGAAAGAATGTGGTTTAACAACTCTAGAGACAAGGAGGTTAAGAGGAGATCAGGTTGAAGTTTTTAAGATATTGAATGGGTATGAAAATATTGATAGAAATATGTTTTTCTCACTCAAGAAGGATAGCAGAACTAGAGGACATGAGGTAAAATTAGTAAAGGATCAATGTAGATTGGACATCAGGAAGCACTCGTTCTCACAGAGGACAATAAATGAATGGAACAAATTGTCTACAGATTGTGTAACTGCTAGCAGCGTGAATATGTTTAAAAACAAGGTTGACACATATCTCAGGAGGGCGGGCTATAAGTAGATGAACATTGTTGGACTCTCGATAAGCCAATGGCTTCCTTGTCCACTTGCCATCTGGGCCTTTGGCTTGGATGGCAAATCTTGTTAAATCTTGTTAAATCTTTACCTAATGTATTTGAAACTCAAATGTGTTCTACAGTCAATGTCGGTGAAAGGTTTCTTTCTTCGTCTCGATGTTGTTCATTCTTGGTATCGCCCCCTTCACTTTAGGGCTCTGTAGTACCTCTGGATGCCGGAGGCCAATGTCCAGGCAGGCTACAACATTTATATAATTGCCTGAGCACTATCCAACGTGCCTTATTTGACTATATTCGGCTTTCGTTCCTTCGTATATCTGTTAAACATCTTTTCTAATAGTGCTATCCTCGCTAAGTTGTAAGTCCTGTATAATTCGACTTCCTTTCCCTTGTCTTGTACCTTGACTATGATCTTTGTATTTTTTTCTTTCGTTTTCGTGAGCCAAATAAATCATGTGTAATGTTTCTATCTGACTATTTATTCGCTTTCCTTGCATCAGTCAAACATATTGTGATAGCCTACTATATGCAATGTGAACATCGTGAGCATTGACCATGGGTGTTATATGTGCAGATAACATGTTCTGTTTGGTGCCACGAACAATTTCACTATTACAACAATCTGATTACAGTAAATCCAAAATGGACGGCTGCCGGAGTGTGAGTGGTGCAAATGGTTATTAGGCTGGGCGAGTGTTGTAAACGGCTGGCGGAGTATGTGTGGTGTAGACGGTTGGTTAGGCTGGGTGAGTGGTGTAGACGGTTGGTAGGCTGGGTGAGTGTTGTAGACAGGTGGTACGCTGGGTGAGTGGTGTAGACGGCTGGCAGAGTGTGAGTGGTGTAAACGATTATTAGGCTAGGTGAGTGGTGTAGGCGGCTGACGGAGTGTGAGTGGTTTAGACGGTTGGTTGGCTGGAATAGTGGTATAGACAGCTGGCCGAGTGTGAGTGGTGTAGACGGTTGGTTGGCTGAGAGAGTGGTGTAGACGGCTGGCTGAGTGTGAGTGGTGTAAACGATTATTAGGCTAGGTGAGTGGTGTAGACGGCTGGCGGAGTGTGAGTGGTATTGACGGTTGGTTGGCTGGAATAGTGGTGTAGACGGTTGGTAGGCTGGATGAGTGGTGTAGACGGTTGGTAGGCTGAGTGAGTGGTGTAGACGGTTGGTAGGCTGGATGAGTGGTGTAGACGGTTGGTAGGCTGATCAAGTGGTGAGGACGGTTGGTAGGCTGGGCGAGTAGTGTAGACGGTTGGTAGGCTGGGTGAGTGATGTAGACGGTTGATAGGCTGGGTGAGTGAATGGTGTAGACGGCTGGCAGAGTGTGAGTGGTGTAGACGGTTGGTAGGCTGGGCGATTAGTGTGGACGGTCGGTAGGCTGGGCGACGCCATTGGTAAGCTGGGCGAGTGGTGTAGACAGCTGGCGAAGTGTAAGTGGTGTAGACGGTTGATAGGCTTGGTGAGTGGTGTAGACGGCTGGCGGAGTATGAGTGGTGTAGACGGTTGGTAGGCTGGGCGAGTAGTGTAGACGGTTGGTAGGCTGGGCGAGTAGTGTAGACGGTTGGTAGGCTGGGCGAGTAGTGTAGACGGTTGGTAGGCTGGGCGAGTAGTGTAGACGGTTGGTAGGCTGGGCGAGTAGTGTAGACGGTTGGTAGGCTGGGCGAGTAGCGTAGACGGTTGGTAGGCTGGGCGAGTAGTGTAGACGGTTGGTAGGCTGGGCGAGTAGTGTAGACGGTTGGTAGGCTGGGCGAGTAGTGTAGACGGTTGGTAGGCTGGGTGAGTGATGTAGACGGTTGGTAGGCTGGGTGAGTGAGTGGTGTAGACGGCTGGCAGAGTGTGAGTGGTGTAGACGGTTGGTAGGCTGGGCAAGTGGTGATGACGGTTGGTCGGGTGCGTGAGTGGTGTAGACGGCTGGCAGAGTGTGAGTGGTGTAGACGGTTGGTAGGCTGGGGGAGTGGTATAGACGGTTGGTAGGCTGGGCAAGTGGTAGAACGTCACAAAAAGCTGTTTGTGGTTGTAGTAAGGGTCCTAAATTGTGGAATCAATTACACCCAGACCTGCAGACATGCAGAACGGTTTATCTGTTTAAAAATCAGTATAAAAAGAAATGCTCCTACAAATATATGAACAGTTAGATTACCATTAATCATCAATTTATTATTATATATAGGGGAAGGCAGTGTTAGTTGAGCCACTGGGTTAGTTGAGCCACTGGGTTAGTTGAGCCACTGGGTTAGTTGAGCCACCCATGTTTCCCGAGAAACTACAGCAGCGACAGTTACATGGTACCACCCAGTGATTGAACATGTTATTAGAACACGATTGACGCATAATAGAGAAGAAGATTATTTACATCACTTCGTGCATTACTGAGATGTTAATTAAATACGCTTAATTGTCGAAACAGGGTTACTTGAAATTGGGACATCGGATAGTTACAACTTACACTACATTATGGCTCAACTTACCCCATCCCAAATGTTAGTTGAGCCACCCTAATTGAATCAGCTATATATAATTATCTATGCATGCTAGATATATCATCTTGGTATAAAATTAAAGTGTGTGTGTGTGTGTGTGTGTGTGTGTGTGTGTGTGTGTGTGTGTGTGTGTGTGTGTGTGTGTGTGTGTGTGTGTGTGTGTGTGTGTGTGTGTGTGTGTGTGTGTGTGTGTATGTGTATTTACATTGTACTATATACATTGGTTGATGTATGCCTATGTTCACTCTAATATCCAGTATACTTAGCAACTTATATAAGTAAAAATTGCAAAACTGTAAAACTAGTCAATTGTGATTATGTAATTTAAGAAATAAGATTAAAAATTATTAATAGGGAATGCAAAATGTAACTTTTATAACTTCAGGCATTTCATTTCAACATATTTGTAAAATGATTGTATAGATTTTATGTATCCACAGCATCCTGATTGATGTTTTTTGTTCAATCGAGATATCTTATGTATTGCTGCACCTTGTATACATGTTTAGTTGAATAAATTCAATTCAATTCAATTTAAAATAAAAAAAATCACAACACTAGCATCAGAACGCAAAACTCGCCAATGTTTGAATAATTTCGAATGCTAGCACGAAGCACACTTTAGCCTAAACACACGACTTCGTTCTTACACACGGCAAAACAATCATGGGAAATGTGTATGTGTAACAAGACACGTCATCTTAACGGACGAACAGCATGCAGCACCAGCATGAAAGCTCGCATCGTCATAGCTTCGAAAACACCAAAGGAAGTATAGACCACATGTATTACACGAACATCGTGTTGACAACGTTCTCAATATGCTTTGCATGATTAAGATGTATTCGCTGTCTGGCGACTAGACAGACCAATCACTCTTCACCATTGAATAATTTCGAACGCGAGCAAGAGCACGCTTTGGCCTAACCACCCGATACGTTCTTACACACGACAAAACAATCATGGGAAATGTGTATTCACCTTTGAAGATGAAATATAATGCTTCTCATCGGATAGTTTATTTGTCTGTCAACTTTCTGTTTCATACAATTTCTGACGTTGAATATACAGCAGCAGTGAAGATGAAACATGAAGTGTCAACTGTCAACTGTCAACTTTCTGTTTCATACAATTTCTGACGTTGAATATACAGCAGCAGTGAAGATTAAACATGAAGTGTCAACTGTCAACTGTCAACTTTCTGTTTCATACAATTTCTGACGTTGAATATACAGCAGCAGTGAAGATTAAACATGAAGTGTCAACTGTCAACTGTCAACTTTCTGTTTCATACAATTTCTGACGTTGAATATACAGCAGCAGTGAAGATTAAACATGAAGTGTCAACTGTCAACTGTCAACTTTCTGTTTCATACAATTTCTGACGTTGAATATACAACACCAGTGAAGATTAAACATGAAGTGTCAACTGTCAACTGTCAACTTTCTGTTTCATACAATTTCTGACGTTGAATATACAGCAGCAGTGAAGATGAAACATGAAGTGTCAACTGTCAACTGTCAACTTTCTGTTTCATGCAATTTCTGACGTTGAATATACAGCAGCAGTGAAGATTAAACATGAAGTGTCAACTGTCAACTGTCAACTTTCTGTTTCATACAATTTCTGACGTTGATATACAGCAGCAGTGAAGATTAAACATGAAGTGTAACACTGTTAATTTAGATAAACGTTGACATCGAAAAAATTAGAAAATTGGGGCATGTTTGTAATTATATAAACCCCCGTACATCAATAGCTCTGTGTACGTCAACCATTGCCAATCGTTGTGCGTTCCGTCTACTGGACACACACGACGCTGTTGGTAGGCGTCGACGCCTTGTATGTGCCGGCCAACCGTCGCGCCTTCTTGCGTGCCACGCGCATCACGAAGTTGACGATATCGAGGGCAATGACAGTGGTTGCCGCCAGGGCTATGCACACGACGCCGATGGCGCCGACACCGATGGCGGATGCTCTTCCGTCTGCCTTCTTGAACGCGTCCTCGATTACCACCGGCTTCACGCGGACGGCTGTCAACAGTGCGACTCGTTTGGTTAGTTTAGTCATTTCAGTGCAACGACCCTCTATAGAAGGTTAGGCGATTATGATGCTTGAATGTCTCAGCCTTCGGTAGAGAGGAGGTGTGGCAGATTGACCTCCCCCCAAAAAATACGGCATAGAATACATTTTGAATCTACAATTCTGTACCTTCAGAGTATCCGATGTATGTGTGCGTACGATAGTCGTGAAGCATATGTACTGTCGAGCTGGTTATGTCCACCTCGAGACAACTAAGTGGGCACAGTACACTAATTCATTTTCTGATTAAGCTCGTGTTAAACGTCAGTCAGGCAATTCCACCAGGTACATACTATTATGAGTCGCTTTTAACTGTGCACTTTAACTGTTGCTTTGTCAACAACCTTCAACGACCCTTTTCGTCCAATCCTTTACTTTTACTTTTCAACATGGAGGATGCTCCCCGTCATTTGTCGCCTGTCGTTATACTCCAGGGATCATTCCGTCACTCATAGGTCTCCTTGTACCTCAGGGATCATTCCGTCACTCATAAGTGCATAGCCAGCCAGCCATTACAAAGGTTAACCTGAACATAGCCTAAGTGTCGTAGCCCTCAAATATGGATGCATCCCTGTTCAGAAATAATTTCCATGGAGCAAAAAGTTGTCAAAAGAGGAACTGTTTAAAATTCACTGGCACTTTATTCGTATGGCATGAACCCAAAAGTAAATTAATGGTATGTGTCTAAATTAACGTACCCGGACAAGTTGCTACGTCACAGAGCAGAGACACCCTGCGAGGCCCCTCGCAGGGCCGGCCGCCGTGCAGACGGCCCTCGCATGACCTCGTGCGGCGTTGTGTGCCTTGTCCACATGTGGCGCTGCACACGCTCCACTCTCCCCACATACCCCAGGCGCCATCTTGTGGACATGGGAGAACGTTGCAGTCTCGCCACATGACTCCATAGCCTGAAGATGCAGCAATTTGCAGAGATGGATAAAAGAATAACGTAGCATTTTATTGTCAAGAGTGCAACGCACAACGGAGAAAAACGGTACAATTGAAAACAAACAATTTCAATCGCTTTGAACAGTCCCAGGGACTGGATACCGCGCTATATTAGAAAGTACTTTTTTGTAGTAGACGCCATCGAACTTATGTACGCTCTGTTATGCGCACACAAAGAAATTCCATTCTTGTAGAAATACGGTTCAAAGAGAAAGTTCATGTTGTTGACGTCATGCGCATGCTTTGACCCTATTACTAAATGCTACTAATAACACATCAAGATAAATTTGCCCGATAGCACTTTACCTGTTCACGTCCTCACAGACTTGATCGCTCGAAAACCAAATCAATTCATGGGGTAACATTCAGCCGTGTTTTATTTATTGCGCAAACCTTTTTCGTTCAAATAATGCCACCGCTATATCATGACAGGTCACAATGTATCATGACAGGTCACAATATATCATGACAGGTCACAATATATCATGACAGGTCACAATATATCATGACAGGTCACAATGTTTACACATCGTAGTGAAACTGGGCAGCGTGGAATGCATAAAATTGCGCAAGTTTCGAAATGGCAGCAAGATGATTCAAATTCCCATTGTCGTTACTTAATCGAGAAGAACAATAAAACATAGTTCCTATACTTGTAGACCTGCAAACACTCTGATGTTACGTGTGTGTGTTGTCGCACTTTCTGCAAACACTCTGCTGTTATGTGTGTGTTGTCGCACTTTCTGCAAACACTCTGATGTTATGTGTGTGTGTGTGTGTGTGTGTGTGTGTGTGTGTGTGTGTGTGTGTGTGTGTGTGTGTGTGTGTGTGTGTGTGTGTGTGTGTGTGTGTGTGTGTGTGTGTTGTCGCACTTTCTGCAAACACTCTGATGTTATGTATGTGTGTGTTGTCGCACTTTCTGCAAACACTCTGATGTTATGTGTGTGTTGTCGCACTTTCTGCAAACACTCTGATATTATGTGTGTGTTGTCGCACTTTCTGCAAACACTCTGATGTTATGTGTGTGTTGTCGCACTTTCTGCAAACACTCTGATATTATGTGTGTGTTGTCGCACTTTCTGCAAACACTCTGATGTTATGTGTGTGTTGTCGCACTTTCTGCAAACACTCTGATGTTATGTGTGTGTGTGTGTGTGTGTGTGTGTGTGTGTGTGTGTGTGTGTGTGTGTGTGTGTGTGTGTGTGTGTGTGTGTGTGTGTGTGTGTGTGTGTGTGTGTGTGTGTGTGTGTGTGTGTGTGTGTGTGTGTGTGTGTGTGTGTGTGTGTGTGTGTGTGTGTGTGTGTGTGTGTGTTGTCGCACTTTCTGCAAACACTCTGATGTTATGTATGTGTGTGTTGTCGCACTTTCTGCAAACACTCTGATGTTATGTGTGTGTTGTCGCACTTTCTGCAAACACTCTGATAGTATGTGTGTGTTGTCGCACTTTCTGCAAACACTCTGATATTATGTGTGTGTTGTCGCACTTTCTGCAAACACTCTGATGTTATGTGTGTGTTGTCGCACTTTCTGCAAACACTCTGATATTATGTGTGTGTTGTCGCACTTTCTGCAAACACTCTGATATTATGTGTGTGTTGTCGCACTTTCTGCAAACACTCTGATGTTTTGTGTGTGTTGTCGCACTTTCTGCAAACACTCTGATGTTATGTGTGTGTGTTGTCGCACTTTCTGCAAACACTCTGATGTTATGTGTGTGTGTTGTCGCACTTTCTGCAAACACTCTGATGTTATGTGTGTGTTGTCGCACTTTCTGCAAACACTCTGATATTATGTGTGTGTTGTCGCACTTTCTGCAAACACTCTGATGTTATGTATGTGTGTGTTGTCGCACTTTCTGCAAACACTCTGATGTTATGTGTGTGTGTTGTCGCACTTTCTGCAAACACTCTGATGTTATGTGTGTGTTGTCGAACTTTCTGCAAACACTCTGATGTTATGTGTGTGTGTGTTGTCGCACTTTCTGCAAACACTCTGATGTTATGTGTGTGTGTGTTGTCGCACTTTCTGCAAACACTCTGATGTTATGTGTGTGTGTTGTCGCACTTTCTGCAAACACTCTGATGTTATGTGTGTGTTGTCGCACTTTCTGCAAACACTCTGATGTTATGTGTGTGTTGTCGCACTTTCTGCAAACACTCTGATGTTATGTATGTGTTGTCGCACTTTCTGCAAACACTCTGATGTTATGTATGTGGTGTCGCACTTTCTGCAAACACTCTGATGTTACGTGTGTGTGTGTTGTCGCACTTTCTGCAAACACTCTGATGTTATGTGTGTGTTGTCGCACTTTCTGCAAACACTCTGATGTTATGTGTGTGTGTTGTCGCACTTTCTGCAAACACTCTGATATTATGTGTGTGTTGTCGCACTTTCTGCAAACACTCTGATATTATGTGTGTGTTGTCGCACTTTCTGCAAACACTCTGATGTTATGTGTGCGTGTTGTCGCACTTTCTGCAAACACTCTGATGTTATGTGTGTGTGTGTTGTCGCACTTTCTGCAAACACTCTGATGTTATGTATGTGTTGTCGCACTTTCTGCAAACACTCTGATGTTATGTATGTGTTGTCGCACTTTCTGCAAACACTCTGATGTTATGTGTGTGTTGTCGCACTTTCTGCAAGCACTCTGATGTTATGTGTGTGTGTTGTCGCACTTTCTGCAAACAATCTGATATTATGTGTGTGTTGTCGCACTTTCTGCAAACACTCTGATGTTATGTATGTGTTGTCGCACTTTCTGCAAACACTCTGATGTTATGTATGTGTTGTCGCACTTTCTGCAAACACTCTGATGTTATGTATGTGTTGTCGCACTTTCTGCAAACACTCTGATGTTATGTGTGTGTTGTCGCACTTTCTGCAAACACTCTGATGTTATGTGTGTGTTGTCGCACTTTATGCAAACACTCTGATGTTATGTGTGTGTTGTCGCACTTTCTGCAAACACTCTGATGTTATGTGTGTGTGTTGTCGCACTTTCTGCAAACACTCTGATGTTATGTGTGTGTGTTGTCGCACTTTCTGCAAACACTCTGATGTTATGTGTGTGTTGTCGCACTTTATGCAAACACTCTGATGTTATGTGTGTGTTGTCGCACTTTCTGCAAACACTCTGATGTTATGTGTGTGTGTTGTCGCACTTTCTGCAAACACTCTGATGTTATGTGTGTGTGTTATCGCACTTTCTGCAAACACTCTGATGTTATGTGTGTGTTGTCGCACTTTCTGCAAACACTCTGATATTATGTGTGTGTTGTCGCACTTTATGCAAACACTCTGATATTATGTGTGTGTTGTCGCACTTTCTGCAAACACTCTGATGTTATGTGTGTGTTGTCGCACTTTCTGCAAACACTCTGATGTTATGTGTGTGTGTTGTCGCACTTTCTGCAAACACTCTGATATTATGTGTGTGTTGTCGCACTTTATGCAAACACTCTGATATTATGTGTGTGTTGTCGCACTTTCTGCAAACACTCTGATATTATGTGTGTGTTGTCGCACTTTCGCGTCACTGCCTCACGAGAAGACGCTTGAAGACTTCCTGTAGAACTTTGTCGAGGGCAGTTGGTATTGTCGTACAAGGTCTCCCTCGCCACAAAGCCACATCAGCGGCTGGGCGTAGAATACTTGTCTATGGCCAACGGTGCATGGGCTTAGCCAGGCGTGCGTGACACTTCCCCAAACAGACTCCACCGAGCTGAGATGGCAGACAAACCCAGTGGATCGCACTTTTGCGACGAGGGCATTGTTCGAGATTTGCTAAGGATATCCCAGTTGACGACTAAGTATCGCTTCTGACTCACTCCGTTGAGCCCTACGTTCAGGCAGAGAGCGTAGTTTGCGTGCCATCCGTCAGCCCTCTCCAGCACAGTCCATACGTACGCACTAAATTACAAAATAATAACGCATACTTCTACGGGACATTCGCCGCATGACACTGTGTGCCAAATTTTATTGATTCTAGCATTCGTCCGTCTCAAGAAAACGACCGGAGTAGTAGGTCGTTGGGAGCAGACTGTGATGGACGGGACAAACACGCAGCAAGAAGGGGGAGGGATTGACAAAGAGACCATGGAAAACAAAAGGGTGGTAGCAGAAAAGAAGAAGACGGAAAAACAAGGTGGATGGATAGTGCTAAAAGACATGGCCGAACAAACGACAGTGGAAGCAGAAGGCCGCGATAGATGGAGACGACTGGTCGAGAAGGCCGCGATAGATGGAGACGACTGGTTGAGAAGGCCGCGATAGATGGAGACGACTGGTCCCGAAGGCCGCGATAGATGGAGACGACTGGTCCAGAAGGCCGCGATAGATGGAGACGACTGGTTGAGACGGCTGAACCAATTAAACGATGTGGCCAACACCCGCAACGAAGATGACTACCACAATGGACAATGACTGGCGTTAGCACTGACTGTCCGGACGGTCAAAGAGAAGGGCAAGTGTGCTTCACTGAAATGACGTAGTTTGACAATGATTGACAATGATTTTTGACAATGACAATGAATTTTCTTTCCTTACGAACCCTTTTGTGGAAACCAAGTAGACGACCGCCCACCGATGTCGAGCAACGACTTAGTGTGGAAGACAAGTGGACGGCCACCCACCGATGTCGAGCAATGGCTTAGTGTGGAAGACAAGTAGACGGCCACCCACCGATGTCGAGCAATGGCTTAGTGTGGAAGGCAAGTGGACGAGCGCCCACCGATGTCGAACAATGGCGTAGTGTGGAAGGCAAGTGGACGACCGCCCACCGATGTCGAACAATGGCGTAGTGTGGAAGGCAAGTGGACGACCACCCACCGATGTCGAGCCATGGCTTAGTGAGGAAGACAAGTAGACGGCAACCCACCGATGTCGAGCAATGGCTTAGTGTTGAAGACAAGTAGACGGCCACCCACCGATGTCGAGCAATGACTTAGTGTTGAAGACAAGTAGACGGCCACCCACCGATGTCGAGCAATGACTTAGTGTGGAAGACAAGTAGACGGCCACCCACCGATGTCGAGCAATGACTTAGTGTTGAAGACAAGTAGACGGCCACCCACCGATGTCGAGCAATGACTTAGTGTGGAAGACAAGTAGACGGCCGTCCACCGATGTCGAGCAATGACTTAGGGTGGAAGACAAGTAGACGGCCACCCACTGATGTCGAGCAATGACTTAGTGTTGAAGACAAGTAGACGGCCACCCACCGATGTCGAGCAATGACTTAGTGTTGAAGACAAGTAGACGGCCACCCACCGATGTCGAGCAATGACTTAGTGTGGAAGACAAGTAGACGGCCACCCACCGATGTCGAGCAATGACTTAGTGTTGAAGACAAGTAGACGGCCACCCACCGATGTCGAGCAATGACTTAGTGTGGAAGACAAGTAGACGGCCACCCACCGATGTCGAGCAATGACTTAGTGTGGAAGACAAGTAGACGGCCACCCACTGATGTCGAGCAATGATTTAGTGTGAAAGACAAGTAGACGGCCACCCACCGATGTCGAGCAATGACTTAGTGTGGAAGACAAGTAGACGGCCACCCACCGATGTCGAGCAATGATTTAGTGTGGAAGACAAGTAGACGGCCACCCACTGATGTCGAGCAATGCTTTAGTGTGGAAGACAAGTAGACGGCCGTCCACCGATGTCGAGCAATGACTTAGGGTGGAAGACAAGTAGACGGCCACCCACCGATGTCGAGCAATGACTTAGTGTGGAAGACAAGTAGACGGCCACCCACCGATGTCGAGCAATGACTTAGTGTGGAAGACAAGTAGACGGCCACCCACTGATGTCGAGCAATGATTTAGTGTGGAAGACAAGTAGACGGCCGTCCACCGATGTCGAGCAATGACTTAATGTGGAAGACAAGTAGACGGCCACCCACCGATGTCGAGGTTGACGTCGGTCTTGAGTAGTGCTGAGCATTCAGTGTCGTTGTGGTAGCCGCACAGCTTGATGCGCATCTGACGGCCCGACTCACACGACTTGGTGCACTCCGTCCACGGGGTCCACGTGTCCCACAACAGGGCTGCAACCACGTGGTCAGGCCGCAACAACACGTTATGGTGGCAACACAAATCTCAAACAATTACTCGATGACCGCCATGCATCAAGATAGCTATGGCATATACTGGGAGTACGTGGTGAAACACATATACTGGGAGTACGTGGTGAAACACATATACTGGGAGTACGTGGTGAAACACATATACTGGGAGTACGTGGTGAAACACATATACTGGGAGTACGTGGTGAAACACATATACTGGGAGTACGTGGTGAAACACATATACTGGGAGTACGTGGTGAAACACGTCTACGTATTATGAAAACTATAATAATTAACCATTATTTTCTTATTATAACACAATGTTAAAGTATTAGACGTCAGCAACATGCCTTTTCCGTTATTTATTCAGGATGTAACTATCGTAAACACACTAATGCGCGTGCGAGCACTCATATACTCACATACTTACTTACACGCACGCATTCATACATATACACATACACACAGAAACACAGACGCGCAAGCACACGTTCATACTTTCGCTAATGCTCTCACGGTGCTCTGGAATAAATTACAACCTGTAGTGTCTGTTGTCGTTGAGGCCTCTGACGCCGTATTCATATCGTCAGTGTAGACGGCCGTGTTCGTACCATCGTCGGTTGTGTAGACGGGTGTCACAGCATCTAGGCGGTCAGTTAGCGGCGTGGGTGATGTGTAGGTGAAATACGTCACAACGTTTTCAATGAATTTACCGGACCTCGATATTGGTTTTGTAGTAATGACTTTCGTTGTTGTTGTATCTTTAGTGGTCGTTGTAGTCGTCGTTGTGGCTTCAGGTGGCGTGTTCGCTCTCGCTGTTGCAGTTACTTCCGATCTTGTTTCTTCATTCGACGTCTTCATTTCTTGTGTTGTGGTATGCACATATCCCTCGACTGATGCCCGAAATTCTTCTGCATCCGCAAATGTCAACGTTGTCGTTGCTTCTTGTATTGCAATGTCATCACGCATCGTCGTCACCTCCTGTGCAGACACGCCTTGCAGTAAACGTGTTCTCGACATTTCCTCCGGCATTGGCGAACTTGTTGTGGATTCAAGTGTTGTAGACATTTCCGGCGAATCTCCACTGTCGTCTTGTGTGGTAAACGGCATCGCGTCTGTTGTCGGTGTTATCGTGGTTAGGAACAGTTCAGTGGTGGTCGGCCCGCGTTCAGTCGAGCCTTGTGGCGTCTCGTGTTTCACCGTTGTATAGACTCTCGGGCTGGTGGCAGCTGAAACACACGCGTCGTTTCAGTTGAATAACAAGGCCAATTCTGATATATAAGTGTATCCGGTCAATGGGACTGTACAAAACGCAGATCTGTTCATTCCTTCACCAACTTGACTTTACACTTCACCCCAGACAGATATGTTCACTCCATCATCAACTTGACTTTACACTTCACCTAGCCAGATCTGTTCACTACATCACCAACTTGACTTTAGACTTCACCCCAGACAGATCTGTTCATTCCATCACCAACTTGAATTTACACTTCACCCCAGACAGATATGTTCACTCCATCATCAACTTGACTTTACACTTCACCTAGCCAGATCTGTTCACTACATCACCAACTTGACTTTATACTACACCCCAGACAGATCTGTTCACCCCATCACCAACTTGACTTTACACTTCACCTAGCCAGATATGTTCACTACATCACCAACTTGACTTTAGACTTCACCCCAGACAGATCTGTTCACTCCATCATCAACTTGACTTTACACTTCACCCCAGACAGATATGTTCACTACATCACCAACTTGACTTTACACTTCACCTAGCCAGATCTGTTCACTACATCACCAACTTGACTTTAGACTTCACCCCAGACAGATCTGTTCATTCCATCACCAACTTGACTTTACACTTCACCTAGCCAGATCTGTTCACTACATCACCAACTTGACTTTAGACTTCACCCCAGACATATCTGTTAATTCAATCACCAACTTGACTTTTCTGGGAAGCATTCAGCGACACTGCCACTGTTGCACGAATACTATTCGTTCATACATGTATATCCATCACTATCTAGAATACATCATTAAGATATCAACTACATTTCATTGATGTTATCCATTTGCCCCTGATGTGTAAGCCGTGGTGTGTAAGCCGTGGTGTGTAAGCCGTGGTGTGTAAGCCGGCAACAACAGCGGCGTTGCTACAATTTCAACTGCCTTTCGTAGGTATATTCCGTTCTATAAAATCATCCAACAGCAGCGGGGATATTACAGATATATCCGCACTGTGTGAGAGGGACAGCTGTGCGAACTGTGTGAGAGGGACAGCTGTGCGCACTGTGTGAGAGGGACAGCTGTGCGCACTGTGTGAGAGGGACAGCTATGCGCACTGTGTCAGAGTGACAGCTGTGCGCACTGTGTCAGAGTGACAACTATGCGCACTGTGCAAGAGTGACAGCTGTGTGCACTGTAAGAGAGTGACAGCTGTGCGCACTGTGTGAGAGGGACAGCTGTTCGCATTGCGCAAGAGTGACAGCTGTGCGCACTGTGCGAGAGAGACAGCTGTGCGCACTGTGTGAGAGTGACAGCTGTGCGCACTGTGTGAGAGGGACAGCTGTGTGCACTCTGTAGTCCTTAGTTCCATATCTAACAGGGAAGACTCGTAATTCTTTAACTTTGCGCCCTGAATTTGTAAATTGCAATGATTTCTATGTCACTGGGGCAAAACAATGAATTCGTAAGACACTTTTTTAAGACAGATAGATGCAATATAGTAAATCACTATTTAAATAGATGTTCACCGATGTTCATTGTTCAACTGAATGACTTCGGGATATTGCAATACTGAATTTATTAGTACACACACACACACACACACATATATATATATATATATATATATATATATATATATATATATATATAAATATATATATATATATATTTATATATATATATATATATATATATATATATATATATATATATATATATATATATATACATATATATATATATATATATATATATATATATATATATATATATATATATATATCGAGTGGTTCAAAATTATATCCATACAAAAAGTGTTTTAAATATGCTGATGTCCCCAGAGGAACATAGCCACAAACGATGGGCACTCGCTAGGACATCCCAAAGTTATTATTTATCCATAGGTGGGGGCTGTATTAGTGAGTGTCGGGACATGTCCACGCACAGGTGGACCCTGCGCACAGCACACGTGGGGCTCCAGTCTATTCCCAGATCCTTAACGGATTACCCAGGGAGGTTAACACTCCTGGGAGGTTAACACCCTGGGAGGTTAACATTCCTGGGAGGTTAACACCCTGGGAGGTTAACACTCCTGGGAGGTTAACACCCTGGGAGGTTAACACTCCTGGGAGGTTAACACCCTGGGAGGTTAACACTCCTGGGAGGTTAACACCCTGGGAGGTTAACCCTCCTGGGAAGTTAATACCCTGGGAGGTTAACACCCTGGCAGGTTAACACCCTGGGAGGTTAACACACCAGACTCAACTCATTTAGCCGATCGCAAATCAGGTTCGTTGGTGTCCCTCCTCTCGCCGACAAAGATGCGAAATTTCACCAAGTGTAAAATTCGTGGGTTTTCAACGTTTCCATTTTCACTTGACACTTGGTGTTTGACCAAACAATAAGTAACGTAATAGTTTGTTTGATGATGTCGCATAAGACTGCAAACAGAAGTTGCACAAACGAGCTAGCATGTTGAGTGGATACTTGGTAGGTTTAAGTTTTCACAAAATGAATTTGAAATGAGACTTGCAAAAATCGAATTGAGGATGGACCTTTAAGTTAGGTCTTATCTGTGGAGAGGCTATGTACCGACCGGTAGGGGAGACTTGTGCACTCATATCCCCTTTCACCACCAAAATCCCAAAGGGAAGCTAATTGGTGACTGCAGCAGCTCATTGCACTGCAGCACTAGACGCGTCATACTCTCAGCGGCCTGCCATGAACAGCTCACTACACTGCAGCACTAGACGCGTCATACTGTCAGCGGCCTGCCATGAACAGCTCACTACACTGCAGCACTAGACGCGTCATACTGTCAGCGGCCTGCCATCAACAGCTCACTACACTGCAGCACTAGACGCGTCATACTCTCAGCGGCCTGCCATCAACAGCTCACTACGCTGCAGCACTAGACGCGTCATACTCTCAGCGGCCTGCCATCAACAGCTCACTACACTACAGCACTAGACGCGTCATACTGTCAGCGGCCTGCCATCAACAGCTCACTACAATCCAGCACTAGACGCGTCATACTGTCAGCGGCCTGCCATCAACAGCTCACTACACTGCAGCACTAGACGCGTCATACTCTCAGCGGCCTGCCATCAACAGCTCACTACACTGCAGCACTAGACGCGTCATACTCTCAGCGGCCTGCCATCAACAGCTCACTACGCTGCAGCACTAGACGCGTCATACTGTCAGCGGCCTGCCATCAACAGCTCACTACGCTGCAGCACTAGGCGCGTCATACTCTCAGCGGCCAGCCATCAACAGCTCACTACACTGCAGCACTATACGCGTCATACTCTCAGCGGCCTGCCGTGAACAGAACGGAATTGAGGGGTGCAATTTCCCGGAAGACAGAGATGAATAACTACGGCCTATGCATTTAAGTCAAGTCAAGTAAATATGCTAGTTTGGCGACATAATTATAAAGAGACTGCTTTGCTGCAATGAAAGTTATTGGTTTGTAAAATTCCAGTTTTATACAATTTATGACGGTAGATATACTAAAGCAAAACATATATAAATATATATATATATATATATATATATATATATATATATATATATATATATATATATATATATATATATATATATATATACACATATATTTTTTTATTTAGACGTACTCTCAGAAATCGAACAAGTAAAAAATGTGGACATTTTAATTATAACAAAACAAAAACTACCTGCTTATATTTACCAATGTAAATCGTTGTGCATTCACTATAAATGTGATATATCAATACACACTGTCATTGCGTGTCTCGCACACGTAGTAGAAGAGAGCGTTACAGTTGTCCGTGAACCACTGTAGCAGTCCTCCCACTCTCCTCGCGTACACACAGGTCTTCGTGTAGTTCGGCTCCCCGCTCGCCCACGCCGTCCAAGTGATGGGTATCGGCTGGACAGCTTCCGCGTCGGCATACACGTACAGGCCGGACGTAGAACCTGTATCAGTCGACAACAACAACAGCGCAACTGTCATTGTCTGTCATCAACCTAGACAGGCAACGACGACGACAATTTGTTTTCTAATTGTCGGATTTATTATCGTTGTTTATTGTAGCAAAACTCCTGTAACATAGTTGCTCTAATTAATAATCATGTTCGTTACGCTATATTGTATTGCAATTATGTATTATTCGATATTTTAACATTGTCTTGCATGAAGCCCGTATGTTTTCTGACAATATCTGTTTACACCACGGTTTAAAACTGATGCCAACTATTGGACAAATGTATTTAGAAGCTTTCCAGCTGGGGATCCGGCAACTAATGTACCATAGATTCCGTGTGTCACAAACTCATACCTTTCTTGCTTTGGTAGATGCCAATCCAGTACTTGTTGTAGTTGGAAGAGACGTACTGCAGGATGGCATTGTGCTGGGCAATGTTCTTCACGTTGATGAGTTGCTGTTTTAGCTTGAAACATTCCTGAACGGCGCGCGACCAGGGTGTGCCTTTCTCCCTCACGGTATAGGAGCCCGCCACTGTCACGTCCATCGCCACCACGGCTAACATACACAGCCACGGGTAGTGCATCATATATAATGTAAACAGCATTTTCGCATAACAAACATGAAGTATGTATGTTTCGACTACGCCATATCTGTGTGAATCATATGTCCATCACCCGAACATTTGTTAAACCGTAAGGTATAAAACAACGTCTTCCAGGATCGCCGTTTCAAATTACAGTTTACACCAGCATATGATGTTAACATTGATCAACACCATCGCCGTCAAGACGAGACGCCATAAGCAAGCGAACCAGTATTTAGCGACAATATTGCTAGTTATTCGTGAAGCGTCACTTACCGACGACCAGCACGACGACGTGGCGCCATACTGAGAGGCACGTCACAGTCCTCTTCCAGTTCACGTCGACCATGCTTGCAACAGCAGGGACGACTTCCTGCCTCGACCACCGACGGAGACGAACGCGTGTTTATACAGTCAAGTTACTACAATTGCACAGTCAAGTCACAACGTAGAACCTGCTGACATTGTCAGTTTCGATCGTTCAGACCGTATCGATCTTAGGCTGGTGATCTTGCTGATGTTCGTTGGCTCTTTCGGCTATGCTAAGTAATGCTGCCGGACTGACACATGCACTCGGTGACGATAATGTCCGATCGAATAAAGTGCTCACCCATCGGTGTGGGTTCAACTTCCAATGGCATGGTGTGATGTTTTTGCGAACGATGCGCAGAAACGTCGGTTTATTTATTGTGCCGGTGATTCGTGGAGAATAATGTAAATCTAGCAATTGATTGGATGCTTAGCCACATGTGATTATCACACAACTAAATAAAGATGTCTCACAACGATTGTGAGATATCACACAGCTAAGCATGTATATATATATATATATATATATATATATATATATATATATATATATATATATATATATATATATGTATATATATATACATATATATATATATATATATATATATATATATTTGTGTGTGTGTATATATATATATATATATATATATATGTATATATATATATATATATTATATATATATGTATATATATATATATATATATATATGTATATATATATTTATATATATATATATATATATGTACATATATATAAGACCATATATATATATATATGTATATATATATATATATATATGTATATATACATATATATATATATATATATATATATATATATATTTGTGTGTGTGTATATATATATATATATATATATATATATATATGTATATATATATATATTATATATATATATGTATATATATATATATATATGTATATATATATATATATATATATATATATATATATGTGTATGTACATATATATAAGACCATATATATATGTATATATATATATATATATATATATATATATATATATATATGTATATATATACATATATATATATATATATATATATATATATATATATATATATTTGTGTGTGTGTATATATATATATATATATGTATATATATATATTATATATATATATATGTATATATATATATATATATATATATATATATGTATATATATATTTATATATATATATATATATGTGTCTGTACATATATATAAGACCATACAGTCTTATATATATATATATATATATATATATATATATATATATATATATATATATCCACAAACTGTTTGGTGATTGGCTTCAATACCTTGTCGCATCTGCCTAATGTCCATTAACAAATGTATTTATCAACCTTATAAATATATATATATATATATATATATATATATATATATATATATATATATATATATATATAATGTGTATTTATCAACCTTATAAATGGTTTCAATATTCATATTAGCCGAATATCGATTACTATTTTTGGGTATGGAGGCAGATTTAAATAAGACCATTAAACAATCCAAGTATAATTGTAATAAATTGGTACGCCGTGATCATGACATCCTCATCTACACATTTTAATAAGCCTATGCTTTATTAAATCTTCAAAACAGCCTTATGGTTTTCGTTGGCCCTTTCCAAACTTTGAACATCTTTATACTTCTTCTTCCCTTTCTTCCCTTTCTTCCCTTTCTTCCCTTTCTTCCCTTTCTTCCCTTGCATCACATATTCATGAGTACCTCTACTCTGTCCTCTTGTCGCCATCCTGTCTCTATCTCGTTCTCTTTATTTCTCTGTTACCAACACATACCGGTTACACAGCCCCCTCTCACTCCATCTTACTTACATCCTCATCTCAATTTGCCCCTCTCGTTTACTTTCGATTTTCTCTGTAGAAATCCATTGTCAACTCCTGTGGATGTGCATCTACCCATCTATTTCCAGCTTGCTTTTCAAAAATGTCTTTATTCCAGTGTTTTATAGCAGTTTTCATCTACGCGTAGCTTCACCTCCATCACACCCTGGGAGCACGTGTTGCATATGTCAGTTTTCATCTACGCGTAGCTTCACCTCCATCACACCCTGGGAGCACGTGTTGCATATGTCAGTTTTCATCTACGCGTAGCTTCACCTCCATCACACCCTGGGAGCACGTGTTGCATATGTCAGTTTTCATCTACGCATAGCTTCACCTCCATCACACCTGGGAGCACGTGTTGCATATGTCAGTTTTCATCTACGCATAGCTTCACCTCCATCACACCTGGGAGCACGTGTTGCATATGTCAGTTTTCATCTACGCATAGCTTCACCTCCATCACACCCTGGGAGCACGTGTTGCATATGTCAGTTTTCATCTACGCATAGCTTCACCTCCATCACACCTGGGAGCACGTGTTGCATATGTCAGTTTTCATCTACGCATAGCTTCACCTCCATCACACCTGGGAGCACGTGTTGCATATGTCAGTTTTCATCTACGCGTAGCTTCACCTCCATCACACCTGGGAGCACGTGTTGCATATGTCAGTTTTCATCTACGCGTAGCTTCACCTCCATCACACCCTGGGAGCACGTGTTGCATATGTAAGTTTTCATCTACGCGTAGCTTCACCTCCATCACACCTGGGAGCACGTGTTGCATATGTCAGTTTTCATCTACGTGTAGCTTCACCTCCATCACACCTGGGAGCACGTGTTGCATATGTCAGTTTTCATCTACGCATAGCTTCACCTCCATCACACCTGGGAGCACGTGTTGCATATGTCAGTTTTCATCTACGCATAGCTTCACCTCCATCACACCCTGGGAGCACGTGTTGCATATGTCAGTTTTCATCTACGCATAGCTTCACCTCCATCACACCTGGGAGCACGTGTTGCATATGTCAGTTTTCATCTCCGCGTAGCTTCACCTCCATCACACCCTGGGAGCACGTGTTGCATATGTCAGTTTTCATCTACGTGTAGCTTCACCTCCATCACACCCTGGGAGCACGTGTTGCATATGTCAGTTTTCATCTACGTGTAGCTTCACCTCCATCACACCCTGGTAGCACGTGTTGCATATGTCAGTTTTCATCTACGCGTAGCTTCACCTCCATCACACCCTGGTAGCACGTGTTGCATATGTCAGTTTTCATCTACGCATAGCTTCACCTCCATCACACCCTGGTAGCACGTGTTGCATATGTCAGTTTTCGTTTAAGAAATTAACAAAACGTTTCACAGTACACACACTCCGATGTTGCAGTATTGTGCAAGTAACAAAACGGTTTGTGACACAAATGCGTCCATTGTATTTGACGAAATATTGCTGCTAAAACGCCAAAGTGGAGTTAAGTAAATGCAACATTTTATTTGACGCGATGCTGCGGCTAAAACGCCGAAGTGCCGTTAAACAAACACAACATTTCGAGTCAGCATTCTCAAATCCTTTGATGGAATAAATTGTTTTGTCAATTGTTCCACAACATTGCTTTTAATCATACAACGAAGTATTAGAATATCAGTATCAATGGTTAGTTGTTGGTAGATTGATTACATTGAGCGGTAAGTTACGAATACAGATAACAAAATTAGCAATGTTTCTGATCTTTAAAAAAATTACTGAAATTTGTTAAGTCAACAAATATATTATATTAAAATGAACGAACACGTCCTCAAAATAATGGCAATTGATATACTGGTGCAATAAATAAAACATATGTAGAATAACAGAGCAGCCCCGACTCGAAACGACGATTATATAGCCACTCTCGAGGTCGTCACGCTTGGCTGAATCGACGTCCGTCCATTCACACCATGCTAGATGCTCCACGCATCGCCAGCTCGGCGCCAGCCTTCCGCTATTACTTTCCATAACGGCGGATCGATGGGATGATAAATTTCCAGGGTGATTTGGATTTATTAGAGGAGAGACAGGTGACGTCGTGGCTGAGTGCCGAGACAGGTGACGTCGTGGCTGAGTGCCAAGACAGGTGACGTCGTGGCTGAGTGCCGAGACAGGTGACGTCGTGGCTGAGTGCCGAGACAGGTGACGTCGTGGCTGAGTGCCGAGACAGGTGACGTCGTGGCTGAGTGCCGAGACAGGTGACGTCGTGGCTGAGTGCCGAGACAGGTGACGTCGTGGCTGAGTGCCGAGACAGGTGACGTCGTGGCTGAGTGCCGAGACAGGTGACGTCGTGGCTGAGTGCCGAGACAGGTGACGTCGTGGCTGAGTGCCGAGACAGGTGACGTCGTGGCTGAGTGCCTAAACAGGTGACGTCGTGGCTGAGTGCCGAGACAGGTGACGTCGTGGCTGAGTGCCGAGACAGGTGACGTCGTGGCTGAGGGCCGAGACAGGTGACGTCGTGGCTGAGTGCCGAGACAGGTGACGTCGTGGCTGAGTGCCGAGACAGGTGACGTCGTGGCTGAGGGCCGAGACAGGTGACGTCGTGGCTGAGTGCCGATCGCGATGTACGAGAAGACGACGCTGCAGCTGAACGAACAGCGAAAGTGTCCCGCGTTGTGGCCACGGTGACACTTTATGTGGCCACGGTGACACTTTATGTGACCACGGTGACACTTTATGTGGCCACGGTGACACTTTATGTGACCACGGTGACACTTTATGGACCATGGTGACACTTTATGTGGCCACAGTGACACTTTATGTGACCACGGTGACATTTTATGTGACCACGGTGACACTTTATGTGGCCACGGTGACACGTTATGTGATCACGGTGACACTTTATGTGACCACAGTGACACTTTATGTGGCCACGGTGACACTTTATGTGACCACAGTGACACTTTAAGTTGCCACGGTGACACTTTATGTGACCACAGTGACACTTTATGTGACCACGGTGACACTTTATGTGACCACGGTGACACTTTATGTGGCCACGGTGACACTTTATGTGACCACGGTGACACTTTATGTGACCACGGTGACACTTTATGTGGCCACGGTGACACTTTATGTGACCACGTTGACACTTTATGTGACCACGGTGACACTTTATGTGACCACGGTGACACTTTATGTGACCACAGTGACACTTTATGTGACCACGGTGACACTTTATGTGGCCACGGTAACACTTTATGTGATCACGGTGACACTTTATGTGACCACGGTGACACTTTATGTGACCACGGTGACACTTTATGTGACCACGGTGACACTTTATGTGGCCACGGTAACACTTTATGTGACCACGGTGACACTTTATGTGACCACGGTGACACTTTATGTGACCACAGTGACACTTTATGCAACATTGAAAACAAACCGAAGATTAGATAAACAACATCATTTACTTGGTTGCCTCAGAACACTTGAATATGAAGACTTGGAGACATCGCACATTTAACGACACCGCATAATTTATGACATCGTAGACTTGGTAACATCGCAGACATTTTTTACCTGATATACGGTCCTTCTCATGGCAAGATGATCAACGACGCAGATTTAAGTTTCAAAGCAGGTTCTCGAGCCAACAAATAAATATCGACGGTGCCACCATTTCGGCACCGGTGACGCCAGTGTCGTCAAGCAACCAAGGTAAATGCGCAGGTAACAACGATAAAAACCGTCAATTACACGAGCCGACCACATTTCACGGCTCGTTCTCCATCCAGGACGGAAGCGGAGATGTGCGCTCTGACAGATCTCGGGGTTGAGTTCCATTAGTGTTGAAAACACGTGGATCTTAGCGAATGTCTCTCTTCCCCACATTGCGTGTTAACACGGCCGTTAGTATAGCTGCCGCAGTCGACACGTCGATGTATTTGTTTGCCATAACAAATGATCATGCAGTATTTAACATAATAATGATATAAAATACATATATTGCGCTAAACTCCTCGGGAAACCCAAGCTTGGCAGCGCACCAAAACAAAAAGGAACGCTGAGGATCTGTGGGGGATAAGTAAGTTTAAACAGGTCAGTTTTTAGTTTACGACGAAATGTTGTTATATTTCCTACAGACTTAACACTAACAGGGACTGAGTTCCACAGAGTCGGTGCAGCAACTGAAAAAGCTCTAGTTCCGACATTTGTCTTAACACTGGCAATAAAAAGGAGATAGGAATTAGATGATCGAAGCTGTCTGGGCTGTCTTGGAAGAGTGAGCAGTAAATGTAAATATGCTGGTTCCTTTGATGAAAGTGCTTGAAAGTTAATTATGCAGATCTTAAAAATAATGCGATTACGGACAGGGAGCCAATGACAGGGAGCCAATGACAGGGAGCCAATGACAGGGAGCCAATGCAATGATTTACCAAGTGGTACTGAGTGAGAGAAACGAGGAGACCGGGTAATTACCCTTGCCAAACAATTTTGCACACATTGAAGTTTCAAGATGTCCTTGAGAGCAATATTGTGATAAAAAAGTGTTGTATTAACTATTAACGTTACGTACTGAAGATCAAATATTGAGATGACAGCCCAAACTATTAAGCTTCCAAGTTCTAATTTCATTATGAGACATTGTTTTCCCCAAATATATTTAATTTTCTTACATATTATATATAACATCACAAAACAATGTTTGTTTTACTCAATAGATGCTTCTATAATAAGTCATATACTAGCTATGGGAATGATTGTATATGTTTCTATGGTTACAAAGTCTAATCATTTTATTAAATATAGTATAGGGAAATTTCTTAAGCAAACATTCAAAGATGGCTACCAAAATGGCTGCCTTAAATGCATAAAGAATCATAGTGTGATATATGTAGTAGCCCCTTTTCTTATAGGCGTTTTTTGCAATCAATAGATTCCTTGCCTTCAGTGGGAGTGATCAGGCTGGGGCATTGTGTGCACAATGGCGGCGAGTGCAGTGATCAGGCTGGGGCATTGTGTGCACAATGGCGGCGAGTACAGTGATCAGGCTGGGGCATTGTGTGCACAATGGCGGCGAGTGCAGTGATCAGGCTGGGGCATTGTGTGCACAATGGCGGCGAGTGCAGTGATCAGGCTGGGGCATTGTGTGCACAATGGCGGCGAGTGCAGTGATCAGGCTGGGGCATTGTGTGCACAATGGCGGCGAGTGCAGTGATCAGGCTGGGGCATTGTGTGCACAATGGCGGCGAGTGCAGTGATCAGGCTGGGGCATTGTGTGCACAATGGCGGCGAGTGCAGTGCGATTGAACGATACTCATATCAAGTTTACATTCCTGGCACAATAATCAGTCCAGTGAAAGATATGCGTTGGCTCCTCTGAGGTCAGCAAACACCTGTTCACTTTACCACCACGAAACTCATACATCAACAGCGCGAACTATGTTGCCATGATGCGGAATCAAGATGCAGAATATGGTACTGCGTCTCCAAACCTACCTGCGCCAATGTTGAATGGCGGGCATCAGTGAGCAACTTCTATCTACGCGAGCAAAGCGTTAGCTGGCGCTAATACAGGTACAACGGAAGCTGTAGCTCAAGGAAAGCTGAAAGTATGGTGTAATGACATGTGCAGTTTGTGAGATTCGCAGTTTGATTGCATCCGGCTGCTGCTGTGACGATGATGCCACAACTGGCGGCCATATATGGATTTTTTCAGAAAGAGTAGCACGTGTTGATATGTAATATTGATTCGACTGCCAAAAAAAGCAGCATTCCCCTAGCTAGCTTAGAAGCAAGGATGTTGTCAAAATAGTAGCGCAAACATTGAATTGTGACGTAATTTCAATGTCGATGGCATGACAATTACATATTGTTTAAATAAAATAAATGGCGTCCGTATTGTTTCACTCACTTACATTATAAATAATGTACTTATACAAAGAAAAAAATTGACATTTAGAGCCCACAGACGCCCCAGACTATTCGATTGCACAGTGCATGTAATGATTATGCGTGTACGCGTGTGTGCGTGCGTGCGTGCGTGCGTGTGTGCGTGCGCGCGCGCGTGCGTGTGTGTGTGTACTGTCACAATGTGGTTTGGGAGAATGATTCTGGGTTTATTTTCTATCCCCTTGTTCATTAATTTAAATTAAAAGAATTTACACTAGTAGTGTGCACTCGGTAGTCTACGTACTAGTGCTGCCATCTAACGTACGGCAAGGTGTGATATTTCCACAATGCGAGGGTGCCACATGTTGACTAAGATATATCTACTTGAGCGAATTTGTACTATTATGAATTTGAGCATTATTCCTTCAGTTAGGATGATAAAATTTAGTATGTATAGAACCGTTTTGACGTGATTGATACGATGGTATCATTTTGTCACATTTAGTGAAGGTATAATAATTTTAATACCTGGACTAGCCAGTTGTTGTTTAGCAGGCAAGGTGCGACATGTCACGCCTTTGACAGGTGCTGGACAGCTCGGAATATTCGTTTTATTAATTAAGACGCAATAAGACGTAAGAGTTGAGTGATACAATTAATATTACGTGGATAGTTTGTAATAGGATATACTGATTGTTTTTTCCTTCACTATGTATTTTCAGCAACTTATTGAGAAGTTGAAATTAGAAGGTAAAGAGCTCCAGGAGTTTGTTTGACAGGAGCAACGGCTCGCTAAGGAAGCAGCCGCTACACAGCGCGAGGAGAGAGCGCTTGAGCGCCAGCGCTCTTAGGAAGAAATGGAGCATAAGATGAGAAGAGATGTTGCACGAGAAGGAGATGGCAACATTGCATTTGGAGGCCGATAAGGCTATGACTGAGGGGTTAGATCATTTAACCCGTAGCCCAAACTTCCAGACTTCCGCGAAGCAGAAGAGAGTATCGATGCTTATCTGACCCGTTTTGAACGATATGCAGAAAATGCAGGATGGAGAAAAGAGGATTATGCTTTAGCATTAAGCAGTCTTTTAACGGGCCGAACGTTAGAAGTTTACTCCCACCTCCCCATTTGAGACACGAATGATTATTCCAAACTTAAGCAAGCACTCTTGGCTAAGTTTCTCTTAACAGCAGATTAATAAAACAAACACGGGGTAGATGAAACCAATATATCAGTAGATTAGATCATTGTTTGAGTTAATGGGGCGTGGGTGAGTTCACATTCGTTGTATTGTTGTTCAACAATGCCACGTGCGACATCTTCTCGATCGCTGCCACCACGCCTGACTGCATACGTGTGATAACGTTATGTCCGCAACCATCTCGTTCGATTGATCCGCGTGACGTATTCCCGTTCGCCTTCGTTCCGTGTGACTGATAGTGTGACGACGACCCGTGCGCTGTCATCTCGTTCGACCGATCCGCGTGCAGCCACCACGTTCGCCGCCACCCCGTGCGGTTGATTCGTGTGTTGCCTCCACATCAAGCTACGATGTTGCTTCGTACGACGCCGACACTTCCGCTTACATCACGTGCGACTGCTCCGTGTGACGCCGACACTTCCGCTTTCATCACGTGCGACTGCTCCGTGTGACGCCGACACTTCCGCTTACATCACGTGCGACTGCTCCGTGTGACGCCGACACTTCCGCTGACATCACGTGCGACTGCTCCGTGTGACGCCGACACTTCCGCTGACATCACGTGCGACTGCACCGTGTGACGCCGACACTTCCGCTGACATCACGTGCGACTGCTCCGTGTGACGCATTTTCGGTCGTCACCCGTTTCGTTGCTGTGTCGCTTGGTGGACAAGCTGACCCGATACGACAGAGAGGTTGGGTCCACATCTTGAGGTACCGTAGTGGAACACATCCCGGTATATCCTCGCCGTGATAACATATCAGTGTATCCTCCTGTGAATTCACGGAACTGTGAATTTTCTTTGATCTGTCAAATCATGATTAAAACTACGCCCTGATACAGCATCTGCTTTGCCAAGTGGATGAGCTGACAGTTCTTGTAACCACCTATGAGGGGTGATATATTACTACACGCCGTTCTGTATTTACTTTATATGTGTGTGTATATATATATATATAACGTCATGTTAAATTCGATATATACGTTGTTTATGCTACTTATTTCAAAATGTATTTTAATATATATATATATATATATATATATTAAAATACATGTTGAAATAAGTAGCATAAACAACGTATATATCGAATTTAACATGACGTCATGATGCAAATAAATACCCGTTGAATGAATATATAGGAAGAAAATATCGAATTAAAAAGAGACTCACATATACTCATTGAAATAATTAGTATATATAATCAATAAGTAAATAAATTGAAATACAGCATATTTGATGAAATAAATAATGAAAAATAAATAAATGAAAAGAATATAATAACCTACAAAAAAGCCAATGGACCAGTAGAGATAAATGCAATGTAGAAACACGAGTGCGACAATATAGATCAACCAGACATAGGACTGCTGGTGAATAATGTAGAAACACGAGTGCGACAATATAGATCAACCAGACATAGGACTGCTGGTGAATAATGTAGAAACACGAGTGCGACAATATAGATCAACCAGACATAGGACTGCTGGTGAATAATGTAGAAACACGAGTGCGACAATATAGATCAACCAGACATAGGACTGCTGGTGAACAATGTAGAAACACGAGTGCGACAATATAGATCAACCAGACATAGGACTGCTGGTGAATAATGTAGAAACACGAGTGCGACAATATAGATCAACCAGACATAGGACTGCTGGTGAATAATTGAAAGTAAGCACACCATGTTTATGGGATCAAATGCATCAACAGTATCCGACTAGATGCGTCACCTTAATAATGAATACAAGCGCCTAGTGTTAGTAATAAGAATAAAAATACCAATAATAAAAATAAACGAACATACCCGCACGTACAGTCGTCGGTATCTCGCGAACTAGATCGATTTTTCGCAGCGTCGTAGGGGTGCTACGCTTACCCGGTCGCTTTCGTGCGCAATACACACAACTGTGACGAACCGGGCGAACATTGGACAGCGTTGTACGTGGACGTCAATGGACGCGGCGATTACTTCTGCTCGTACGGTCTACCACCTCTACACGTGACGATCCGCGCATTCTTGAAATAACATTGCTCTGAGTGAAATCAAAGTGTCAAGAGACTTCAGAGTCCTCTATCGAACGTTTGCGGACAATATTGCGTAGCTTATTTACTGCTTCGTTCCAACGGCTTTCCGGTGAGAACTTTCGTCAAAGATTTAGTCGCTAACGATTGCCGCGTGTTTGATTTGCTTAAAGAGCGATTGACCACAGTTCCATTTACTAAATTTGAGAGCAATACATCAGAACATTTAGGGCAGTTATTTGTAACTCCTGAAATGATAGCAAACAAAATTAAGAAGATGAAGATAATAAATCACCTGGAGTTGATGGGATACCACCAAAATTGCTTAAGGAAATTGTTGAGCAAATTAGTACACCACTTGCAAAATTGTTTAACTTGTAGGAAGAAGGAATAGTTCGTTCAGAATGGAAAGAGGCAAACATTACGCCGCTATTTAAGAAGGGATCGAGGAACAATTACAGACCAGTGAGTTTAACTTGTCACTGGAAGAAGGAATAGTTCCTTCAGAATGGAAAGAGGCAAACATTACGCCGCTATTTAAGAAGGGAGCGAGGAACAATTACAGACCAGTGAGTTTAACTTGTCACTGGAAGAAGGAATAGTTCCTTCAGAATGGAAAGAGGCAAACATTACGCCGCTATTTAAGAAGGGATCGAGGAACAATTACAGACCAGTGAGTTTAACATCAGTTGTATGTAAATTACTCGAAACATTAATTAGAGACCACGAATTCCTTGTACAACATAAATTAATAAATACATCTCAACATGGGTTCCTAAAAGCAAGGTCATGTCTAACTAATCTCTTATGTTTTTTTGAAGAAATTACAAAGTGGGTAGATGACGGGTCACCAGTGGATGATGTCTACTTAGATTTTCAGAAAGCTTTCGATAAAGTGCCACTTCAAAGATTGTTACTTAAACTAAAAGCCCGTGGCATAGGTAATGATGTAATCAACTAGATAGAAGTGGCTTACACACAGAAAACAGAGAGTAATAGTAGATGGTGAGTTTTTCAAATTGGAAATCTGTTTTGATCAGTATTAGGCCCTATACTGTTTTAATATATATAAATGATTTGGAAGATGACATATCTAGCAAAGTACTCAAATTTGCAGATGACACAACAGTATTCAGAAAGGTTACTAATGATACAGATAAACAAAGTTTACAGGATGATCTAGATAAATTAGTTAAATGGTCAGAAAAATGGCAAATGTTATTCAATTTTGGGAAGTGTAAATGTATACACATAGGACACGGAAACATGGACGAAGAATATAAAATGGGGGATGCTGTACTAGGTAGAACCACACAGGAAAAGGACTTAGGAGTAACATTTAGTGCTGACATGAAAGTTTCAGAGCAATATGGGATTGCTGCTTCGAAAGGAAATCAAATTCTAGGGATAATTAGGAGAACTATAATGTATAAGGAGAAACAACTAATTGTTCCCCTGTACAAAGCAATAGTTAAACCACATTTGGAATACTGTATACAAGCATGGAGGCCGTATCGTAAAAAGGACACAGACAAGTTAGAAAGAATGCAACGAAGAGCAACTAAAATGATTCCAGAATTAAGAGACCTTAGTTATGAAAGTCGCTTATTACAATGTGGTTTGACAACACTAGAGAGCAGGAGACTAAGAGGAGACCAAATAGAAGTGTTTAAAATAGTGAATGGTCATGAGGATGTTGACAGGAATATGTTCTTCAAACTTAAAGAAGGCAGTAGAACCAGAGGACACAAAGCAGCATTAGTTCAGGAGCAGTGTAGGTTGGACATGAGAAACTACTCTTTCTCACAGAGGGTGATAAATGAATGGAACAAACTGCCAAATGATTGTGTTAATGCTAGTAGTGTGAATATGTTTAAAAATAGAATTGACAAATATTTGATAAGGGCGGGCTACACATAAATGAGAAAATTGTTGGACTCTCGATAAGCCAATGGCTTCCTTGTCCACTTGCCATCTGGAACTTGTTGTTCGAGATGGCAATCTTGTTAAATCTTGTTAAAGAGCTGAGAGAGGGTAGATTGTAATATCGTTTATCCTCCATCGCTCGTGCCTCCGGCGCGGTGGACGCACCCATAAGCTCTGGACCTCTGGCGCGGTGGTCAACGCCCCTACGTCCTCCTTGACGACCTCTGACGCTGTGATCAACACCCGCAAGTCTCATCGTCATCTCGTAGTATTTACCCTACCCTCTTGTATTTACACGCTACCCTCTTGTATCACGCTTGTTGTTGTTCAATAAAATACGTGTGCACTCGTTCTACCGTGTTTTAGTATTTTTTCGAATAGTCCCCAGGCGATACTGCCGAACGCCCTTTGACCCTCCGGCTAGATGACCCCTTAGACTACCTTCTAGATGACCTCATTCGATCCTCACTCCGTCGGCAACAGGTAGCGCTTCTGTAGTCGCCAGGGGCGCCTTCGTCTAGTGAGCGATAATGGAAATCTTCGTCCATACTCTCACCCAGGAGGAATGACCCCATATGGACCCACAAAAATGGAACTACATTTATGTAACGAGATCCATGTACTAACTACTTACATAATATATACATAAACTCTACACTACGGCTCACTGTATCACGCAGTTGCTGCAAAGAGGTCGATGTCGTGTGAAAGGAAACCAATTTTAGGAAACTAGATGTGTAAGAAGACGATAGTTACGTAAACAAAAGTCTTTTAGTGCAAATATATTAAGTAGCTTTCAATTTGAAGGTTTCGACAATAGTACTAATATTTATTGCATCGTAATAAGCCACAATGTGACGTTGATTGCAGGTCAATGATCTTTGGAATTAACTATTACTTTCGTAACATTAGTTAATATTTTCAGTTTTAATTGAAGACGACAATCTATGTTTGTGTACACAGACTTCTGAAGCGCCTCTCAATATTTATAATCTTTCATGAATTGTGTATATGCGTAGGGAATAATTTCCCAAACAAGTGCATTATGCATCATTGATATATTTGTTCCTTGTATAACACCCAGAAAAAACATGTCGAAATAGTAAATAAATGACAAAGACGCACTTTATGCAACTTCGCTGAAATTAAAAAGTCTAAAAGAAAATATGAAAAAATATCCATGTACTATAAAAATTACAGTAAGAGCAAGGTCTGATCATTAGAAGAAAGTGATGGAAATGCAATATCACAGGTTTTTTGGCAGACGCCCAAACTGGTTGCTCAGGTATAACCCCCAAAAATATGATTTTTTTTTTAAATATGGAATTTTTTAATTCTTTTACCATAATGACATTTAGTTATCATTCTATGCACACTGTTAAATTCACATCTAAATGAAACCTAGAAATACTAATAAATGTGCATTTTAGTAACCACCTATCTCGTATTGTTTGCCTAATTAAATATGCATAACTTTAAATTAATATATTTCACGATCTACTTAACCGATTTACATCAGGTTTTCACCAAGCTGCATGGAAAGACCTATATAGCATCCTTAATGCAGCCAGAAATATTTTATAAAAGCTTGGTTTCTATTGGTTGTTGTTTGTACAGCAAGATAGCCATAGCTCGCGAATGAGCCAATCAGAGTCGAGCTTATGTCGAGGCTTGGTTTTGGATTACTTCCTGCTCTGGCAACACGCTGGGCACGGACCACAGTCAGAATCCATCCGCTATTACATACATAAAGAGTCCCAAGGAAAAAATGAATTGTGCAGATAGGGTTTATTTGTGAGAGCAGAAATTGTGTGCATGAGTGAGTGGAAGTGATGTTTTTGTGCACAGTAGCATCTAAGCTTTAAAATGATGCCATTTGTCAGTAGGTATACCAGTTGCGTAAGGACACAGTGGCTGTTAGGCAGGATGTACTCACATTTGGGAAACCGGGGAATTTCATGGCAGAAATGCACGGGCCTCATGCTTTGAAGCAATTTGTGCGAAAAGGAGGTATGTCATTTTCACGAATTTCACACACCAGGTGTCTTAGTGGGTCTGTCATTTTCTGTGAATTTAAAAAAAAAATTGTAGGATAAATTTTCAATGTAGACGCAAGAACGTTATAATGGTCGTCTATGGGAAAAGTGACTGTGGTCCGTGCCCCGCTGTAGAAAGTTGTAGAAAATTTATTTTGCTCTGTTCGTTTTTGACTTCAAGCACTAGATACAGTGATCAGTTAGTCATCTAAGTTGTAGCCATATTTGCAATGTCAGCTTGTGTGTTAATCCACAGCATATAACACTGGAGCCACTGTTTGTAAACAACAATAGAAGACAGTGTGCCAGAGAGCAGCATTGTTTTGGTCACGGTCATTACCCCCAGTGTATTTAGAAATTGTGCAGTTGAACAGGTGAGAGACAAATCAATCAATTAATTAAGCCAGTCTTATCATTACTCACCAGTTTGTGTGTTTTTGCATGCTCGGCTGCTTGCCTGTCTGTCTGCGTGTCCATTCTTTGTTGTGGTCGCAGGGCTATGGGGTAATCCTGTCTTGAACTCCCCTCACATCCATGTGGTGGGAGTGTGTGGCATGTAATCCTCCTGGTGCCAAACGTGTGACAGAGTTTATCATTAAGAAATGTCAAACAGGACATATGGCATGTCACATGTGACAAATGTATGTGTGGTCATCAGTAGATCTGTCACGCAGGAAGTAAGGGTGGTCACTGGAAGAGTGAGTTACTGGCTTCTTCCGTTTTCTTTTCACAGCAGTTGTAGCTGTGCATTTTTTTTTTTAATGTTTCATCCAGCTGCCCCTTATGGTACTGTTTCTTTTGGGCATCCTTTTTCGTGTCACTGGTTGCTTGTCTATGCATCTTAGATGCACGTGCAGCACTGAAGCGTTTCCACATGTTGTACCTTAGCCGTCTTCGCACAGAACTCTTAGATCTGTATATCCTGTTGTGTGTTGTTACAAGTTGCATCTGTCTAACAGCTTTGGCCACTCTTCCTCCTTTACTAATCGGAGCTTTGCTTGTCTCAAATTTCCGCAGTAGAGAGTCCCCCGCTCCATAATTCAGCCTGTCAATGGCTGCACAGGCACGTCCCTTGACGTTGCGACTGAAGTTCACATTTTTGGTAGAGAAGCACTCAACCCTCTGTTCAGGCCCTCATTTCGGTTTGTGTTAAGACACAGTTTTGTTAATGCTAGTGCATTTCCCCCTAATCTTAGTTGCAGAATCCTTCTCAGTGTAATCCTGTCTGCACTGGTCATGTTGAGATAGTGGAGATTACCTGTTTGCAGGTACATTGATTTTTTCCACCAGTTTCCTTTCCCACCTGAGCAGACTACGGAGGAGTACCTGCATTTCTTGCAGTCACCTCCATAGCAATCCAGTGTTGTTTCAATGACACGTGGCATCAGTGATGCTACCTTTGTCACATTACCATTGTACATTCTGTGCATGTCACTGTGTATTCTATGGCACCTGACTTTCACATCCAGAGCAAACATTTTCCTCTGCTCTTTTCGTGTGGCTGCTGTCGCCCCAGGAAACATTTGCGCACTGAATGTAGCCTTTATGACATTTCTAAATAAAGCTTGTTCTAGGTGTGTAGTGTCTGCTTGTCGGTCTACTTGTTCACATGGTATTCCTGCAACAGACATACCAGCCCGTACTCCTTCAGCACTCCTCGCGTCCCCATCTGTGACGACATATCTCACTGCCACATTCTGTGAGCCAAATTGCTTTCCAATGTATTTGCCAATGTCAAATTCAGATAGATTTTCATCTGCTCTCAATGTTGCTGTGCAGTTATCATGCCCTGGACAGGTGACATCAAATCCTCTCCTTCGAAGTGAAGCCCCCAAGGTGCACAATTTATTCTGTATGTGTAGAGCCACAATATCCTGGCAGCCACTTTGTTGTTCTACTACGACCCCTATTGCTTGTGATTGCTTCTGCCCAGCATGATAAGACCCAGTGATTCTCGCTGAGCTATATCTGCTGTCCATGGATATGTTTACTGGATCATCTTCAGGTAATCCTCGTAGCTTATTAATTGTCTTCATGTGGTCACGCCTTTTCGCCAAGTCTGCCAAAGTCATAGTTGCTGTCGCATTGCCAACTTTGTTTGCAGTCCGTTGCATGCTGCTTCGGCACGGTGGTGGTACATCTAAGCTAGCAATTATCACTCGCCCTTTAGCGATTCCTGTGGTAGATTCCTGCAGTCCCACCTGAAGGCCGGCATTTGGAGCAGCAGATCTCTGCCCTGCCTTCTCAGTTGGTACTTCATGGTATAGCTTGAACATTTTTTATGTGTATCCACACTTAACACACCTGAGATTTTGTTTCCAGCAGAGGCCAACCTTGACCTCTGTATGCACTGTAAATCTAGGAACAGCACACAATTGACTGTCAATAAGGGACGCGTGCTCTGCAATGCACTCGTTATACATCTGTGTTGTTTTGTCTCTATGCATAATACGCATTTCTGATTGTGAGTCATCTTTCTTCAGGTATGTCGTTGTCAAGTCATCAGCAACACGTTTCTTCGGTCTCATGAGTTTGGCGCCACCCGATTTGCCCTCAGCATCTGGGACTTCGATGAGTCCACCTGGTGTAACTTTGGCGACTCTTGTGAATTCGGCTTGCGTGAGTCTCGGCATCCACATGCTTGGTGTGGAATTGTCTGCAACGTCTTTCTTGGACGTGTGCACAGTGTGCCCCTTCTGAAAGCCACATCTCCTCACATTTTTGGCTATTCGGAACTTCTCCACATCTTCACTTTTCTTCTCCATGTTGATATCTGTATCAGAGTCAAAAACGTTTACTATCTGACTGATCTGGGAGCAATCTGTCCAACTGACATTTAAGCAATGGCCAGAATTTTAGTGGGGTAGACCACTTGTCTGTCATGCTGCACAGCTATTGGCTGAGCAAATACCCCATTGTAGGTTCTGAATAGAATTTACAACCTCGTGTAGTTGAAATCTGAGCAAAAAGTAGGCTTATCGTCACTGTAGATGCAACAGGAGACACTCAAAAGCCCCAAACAGGCAGCATCCTGTTCTATCTCGTTGACAGGCAGTTGGCACCTTCAGTGACTTGAAATTGGGTCATCCGTGTCAGAAATGCCAAATGTTCACATGAAAACTTGTCAGATATATAGCTTGTTTTCACACATACCATAATTCGTTGTACTTTGAACACTCAATATTACCTATCAATGTTGTGAAATACACTGAAATGCTAGCTTTTTGCCCAAAAACAGTGCATATTTAAAAAAAAAAAAAATATCTCAATAAAAAATTAATTGACAATTTTAGTGTTGTATTGATGAAAATACCCCACATTTTGTGAAACACTTGTAAGATTTCCTATATCTCTGGCACAGCAAGCAGTGTGGGCTTTATGACTAAAGTGCATATATGTAATTCAGCCCACTTGCAATTTTTCCCCTCACATACGGGGGCATGTCTCAGTGACATATCAATTAATGTGTAGCATTGCGATGTGGATGTGCTTCTGTGATTTATCGAGATAAATGTTTTTCTTCGATTTGGTATAACTTTCGTGATGGTTTGTGAGATGTCGGAAATTAATTAGGGCACGGACCACAGTCAGAATCCATCCGCCATTACATACATAAAGAGTCCCAAGGAAAAAATGAATAGTGCAGATAGGGTTTATTTGTGAGAGCAGAAATTGTGTGCATGAGTGAGTGGAAGTGATGTTTTTGTGCACAGTAGCATCTAAGCTTTGAAATGATGCCATTTGTCAGTAGGTATACCAGTTGCGTAAGGACACAGTGGCTGTTAGGCAGGATGTACTCATATTTGGGAAACCGGGGAATTTCATGGCAGAAATGCACGGGCCTCATGCTTTGAAGCAATTTGTGTGAAAAGGAGGTACGTCATTTTCACGAATTTCACACACCAGGTGTCTTAGTGGGTCTGTCATTTTCTGTGAATTTAAAAAAAAAATTGTAGGATAAATTTTCAATGTAGACGCAAGAACGTTATAATGGTCGTCTATGGGAAAAGTGACTGTGGTCCGTGCCCCGCTGTAGGAAGTTGTAGAAAATTTATTTTGCTCTGTTCGTTTTTGACTTCAAGCACTAGATACAGTGATCAGTTAGTCAACTATCATACAAGGGATTGATAAGCATCTTCAGGTATGTATAGGAGTTCCTTATTTACTAAAAAAATTTGAATTAATTGTGTAAACAAACGGATGATGTAACGAAGTTGTAGTCTCTTTGTCTGGATTGGGACCGGGTTGATACTGCTTGCTGTTGTCTTGCTGCAAATGACATTGCCATTTGTTAGTGTCCCTTATATATATATAATTGTTAATGTAAAATATTATCTTCAGGGGTTTATAGTTTAATGTCATTTAAACTAGAGTCCATACTGGACTAAATAAAATGTGGTACTTGTTTTGTGTGCTTTTCAATGTTTTCTGAATAGCTAGAAACCCACATAATCTAATGTATCTCACACATTTTATAACTATTTTTACATAAATATATTTCAGGTGAAGATGTCATCAATACAGAGGCGTGATGGTCCAAAAAAAGACGATTTCATGGCAATCGCTACACGGGATCATTGCCATTGGCCACCCCTGGGTCTGAACCTGCTGAACCGCAGTCGCAAACAACACTGCCACGGAGCTCGTCAGCTCAGAAGCTCGGTGTTCTACAACCTGATCCTGCAACGGTTGGCGATGAACCACTCAGTGGATATCGGCTGTTTGACATTCGACCACTTGTGGAGTTTGTGGAACGATTTCCGTGTCCCACATGTCAGCACAGTGGGTATGATGTAACCGAGTTTGGTGCAGGTCTTGCAACTACAGTACGTTTTACATGCAGGGCATGTAGTGCTGTAGTGAACTTGAAAAACACTTGTGGTGAAAACATTAACTTGCGTTTCCAAATGGCTGTTTACAGCATTGGGGGCCACTACATGCATGGACAACGCTTCCTAGCAAACATGAACTTGCCACCACCCGTGAGCACATGTCGCTCAGCGCAGTACAAGGAGCGAATCCATGCAGCTACTGAGAAGGTAGCTAAACAGTCTATGGAAAAATCAGCCAGTGAGTTGCGTGAATCTTTGCCAGATGAATATAATACAGTAACTGTGTCCTGTGATGGAACCTGGCAAAGAAGTGGGTTTGCCAGTAAGAATGGTGTAGCCACTGTACTTACAGTGAATTCTGATGGCCCTGCCAAGGTGATTGATGTTGATGTGGCAAGTAACCACTGCGATGCATGTGCAAAATCTCGCAAAAAGTTAAATGATGTGCAATTCGATGTTTGGTATGACCAGCATAAAGGTGTCTGTTCAAAAAACCATGAAGGTAGTGCAGGTCAGATGGAGCCTCAAGGCATGCTTCGTGTGTTCATGAGGTCAGAAGAGCAGTATAAGCTAAAGTACAGTGGGTATCTTGGGGATGGGGACTCAAAGAGTTACTCGAGTGTTGCTAATGCTGACCCACCGGTCTATGAAGGTGTAAGTGTGGTGAAGTTAGAGTGTTGTGGGCATGTCCAGAAACAAATGGGGAAACGGTTAATAGATAAAGTAGCCGAAATGAAGTCAAAGCCATTCAGAGAGGGGGGGAGGAGTTACAAAGGGATAGGTGGTGCAGCAGGTTTGACAGGAAAGCCATTAGACAGATTCAGGGTCACTATGGTGGAGCCATCAGAGGTAATGTGGGTGACATGGGCAAAATGAAAATAGCAGTGATGACCATCTGGAAGCACCGAGGTAAGGACCACAGTGATTGTGGTGACTGGTGCCCGGCTCACAGTGGTGATGTAGACAGAGCCAACAGGAACTCTCTGCCGAAGTTTGTGTTGAAGGTCATCAAACCTGTATTTGAGGCACTGAGTGATGACAGTTTGCTCTCCTAGTGCATTCATGGTGGAACGCAAAACTCAAATGAGAGCTTCCACCATTTGATCTGGAATCGCTGCCCAAAGAGTGTGTTTGTGGGCAGGATAAGGTTGGAAGTAGCTGTCTATGATGCAGCCATTGTGTACAATGAAGGGGAAATGGGAAGGTTGCCCATATTTCAAATGCTGGGTCTTGAGCAGGGCGCTGTCATGAAAGCAGGTTTCTGCCGCATTGACCGAAAGCGGGTGTTGTCAGCTGAAAAGCAAGTAACAGAAGCAGCCAAGACAGGTAGAAAGAGGAGGCAGGTTGCACAGGCTGGCACAAGCACTGGTGATGGTAGCTATGCAGCTGGAGAGTTCTAACTGAAAAAGTGTTGTCAGTAGACATGTATGAAGCGTTTAAACGCTGTTTGCTCCATTTTGTTTTTTTGAGCCGTGCATGTAAACATATGTCAAGATATCTTGAAAAGTTGTTGACTGATGTTGATGAAATTTGGTATACTGTTGAAGCTACATAAGCTGAAGAAGTGGAACTAAAATGACTAATATTGTTCTGTTATTTACAGAGATGTAGCATGTTATGTCCATGATGAATATGTGTTTTTGTAACCTTTGTACATAAAAAATCATAACTGTTTTAATATTTGTCTGATCTTGTTTCTTTTAGTACGGTTTAAACAATAATGTATTGGCATCATACTGTTAAAATATCAACTTATTACATCCATGAATAACCATGATATGGTGACATGAAAATACCCTATATATTTATCTTTGGTGGCCATCTTGGGTCATGTGACTTGTCGTAATTGGGTCATTATTCTAATTTTTTGCTTCTGATATCATTATACTTCTTTGTCACAAATTTGACATCTTTACGACTTATAACAAGAAATATAGAAAACTACCGTTATACCTGACCTGACCTGAGTGATGCTATGAAGCTCGTAAATATCAAAACATTCACAACCGACTACAATACAGTTACAATACATTTTATTCGGGAATTGCAACGTGTACAGTACCGAGCAGTTGCGTCCAGTTTGTCTGAACGGATTAATTGCAAGCTGAACTACAGCATAAAAGCGATATCAACAAAAACAAATTAAGTTTGTCTCTAACCTAATAGTAACGACGCGTAAACTAGTATCTTGTAGACAAACGACATACTTGGTTCACGGAATTAGTAACCCGAGAGAAAGGTGGCACACTGCGTAGCCCATTAACAGCAACTGTTCCGTGACACAATGTAGGAAGGCATACTTTTGACAAAACAATTCTCAATCATTTAATCAAACCAATTTCTCAATTAACTAAGTATCATTATTGGAGTGCACATTTCAAAATGTTTTGGATCCAGACGCACAATACGTCCATGCATTTTCTTCTGAAAATAAGTAAATAATATATATTTTGCTGTTGCTTGTTTTAACAACGAACTGTAATAGAATCTCGCTGATGCGTCGGCAAAGTTTGGTGCGGATCAGAACTCTCATATAAAACAACCATGTGGATAGCCATTAGTACACATGACAGTGTACCAATGTTGTAGCCATTAGTACACATGATAGTGTACACATTTTGTAGCCATTAGTAAACATGATAGTGTACCAATATTGTAGCTATTAGTACATGATATTGTACCAATGTTGTATGCGTTCTCGGGATACATTTGGCGACTACTCTACTGGCGATTAGCTTCCTCTAGCGGTTTATTGAAGTTCAATTTTCAGCACCTGTTATAAGAAAAATCATTGAAATATATTACGTTCATATTTATATATGTTCATATTATTTATATATGTTCATGTTATTTATATACGTTCATACCATTTATATATGTTCATGTTGTTTACGTATGTTCATACTATTTATACATGCATTATCGGTGTGTGAAACGTTGCGTATATTTGTTTTTCGTTTGGGTCATTAAGATGAGAGGCTGATACAAGGTAATAATATTACTCAGGTATATAAAGACTGAAGAAGAAAATACAGTTATTGAGAGCCTCTTTGAAAATGAGTGATACATTGAATCGGATAGTGAGTGAGTCAGTCAAGGAATGGATGTGTGAGCTAGTGAAAGAATGAGGTGAGGGAATATGAGTGAGTGAGTGAGTGAGTGAGTGAGTGAGTGAGTGAGTGGGTGAGAGAGACAGAGAGCGGGAGAGGGAGAGAGTGAGTGAGTGAGTGAGTGAGTGAGTGGGTGAGAGAGACAGAGAGTGCGAGAGGGAGAGAGTGAATGAGTCAATTAGTGATTTAGTTACTGTGGATATTTCAGATACACTGTGTTACTGAATGAATGAATGAGTGCGTGAGTGGGTGGGTGGATGGGTGACTGAGTGAGTGAGTGGAGGAGTGAGTGGGTGAGTGAGTGAGTGAGTGAGTGAGTGTAGGAGTGAGTGAGTGGGTGAGTGAGATAGAGATAGAGATAGTGAGTGAGTGAGTGAGTGAGTGAGTGAGTGAGTGAGGGAGTGAGTGAGAGAGTGGATGGGTGGGTGGGTGGGTGGGTGGATGAGTGAGTGAGTGAGTGAGAGAGTGAATGAGTGAGTGGATGAGTGATTGGATGAGTGAGTGAGTGGAGAAGCGAGTGAGTGAGTGAGTGAGTGAGTGAGTGAGTGAGTGAGTGAGTGAATAACTAATGTGGATCCGTGCAAGGGAATGTACAATTACGAAGAAAGTAAGAAACGGTTGTGGAAATATAGTAATTAGTTAAATTATTGTAATTAGCGAAGTGCATTTCAATAATATTGACTGTGCAACTTTCAAATTTGTTGTATACATTTTTATTTACTTATCAGTCATGTCAATTTGCTTATCACTCAGTCATGCTAATGTAATTAACTGTCATATTAATTTACTTACCAGTCATGTTAATTTACTTAACTGTCATGTTAATTTACTTACCAGTCATGTTAATTTTCTTGTCAGGAAAGCCAAAGAATTTCGGGAAGTGGACTGTAACACAAAAACGTCACACAATGTTCCCACGATTTTCACGTACCCTGTACACAGTTTGAAACATGAGGAACTATGGATATCGGGGATAAATGAAAGTCCAAGCACCGAATAGAAGCAATGTAATGTGAACCCATTTCCTCGGCTAATGTGCTCAACTTCTACGACGGTGATATCTAATGCCATATGTACCACTTCACTTTAGAACATTCTTAATTCCATTAAATTCAGCGATACTATTTTGTCAACATTTTAAACATGCCCACATTATTATCATGAGTGATAATGCTTTATTTCTGCACTGACTTTCCTGGTCATTTATAGAGTCGAATTTACAAATTATTGGTAATATTATTTAAAAAAATGTGCATATACAGTCTAAAAGTGCAGTATAACTAGATTCACTGTCTCAATCACTGTCCCAAACAAAGGTATTCTTACACTGCATTATCACTAGAACCACTGTCCCAATCACAGTCCCAAACAAACATATCATCGTTCCAAACAAACATATTCTTACACTGCAGTATCACTGGAATCACTGTCCCATACAAACATATTCTTACACTGCAGTATCACTGGAATCGCTGTCCCAATAACTGTCCCAAGCAAACATATTCTTACATAGCTGTATCACAGGAATCACTGTCCCAATCACTGTCACATACAAACATATTATTACACTGCAGTATCACTGGAATCACTGTCCCAAACAAACATATTCTTACACTGCAGTATCACTGGAATCACTGTCCCAAACAAACATATTCTTACACTGCAGTATCACTGGAATCGCTGTCCCAATAACTGTCCCAAGCAAACATATTCTTACATTGCAGTATCACAGGAATCACTGTCCCAATCACTGTCACATACAAACATATTATTACACTGCAGTATCACTGGAATCACTGTCCCAAACAAACATATTCTTACACTGCAGTATCACTGGAATCATTGTCCCAAACAAACATATTCTTACACTGCAGTATCACTGGAATCACTCTCCCAAACAAACATATTCTTACACTGCAGTATGACTGGAATCACTCTCCCAATCACTGTCCCATACAAACATATTCTTACACTGCTGTATCACTGGACTCACTGTCCAAATCGCTGTCCCAAACACACATATTCTTACATTGCAGTATCACTGGAATCACTGTCCTATACAAACATATTCTTACACTGCTGCAGTATCACTGGAATCACTGTACCAATCATTGTCTCAAACAAACATATTCTTACACTGCACTATCACTGGAATCATTGTCCTAATCTCTGTCCAATACAAACATACTGCAGTATCATTGGAATCACTCTCCCAATCACTGTCCCAAACAAACACATTCTTACACTGCAGTATCACTGGAATCACTGTCCCAATCACTGTCCCAAACAAACATATTCTTACACTGCAGTATCACTGGAATCACTCTCCCAATCACTATCCCAAACAAACATATTCTGACACTGCAGTATCACTGGAATCACTGTCCCAAACAAACATATTCTTACACTGCAGTATCAATGGAATCACTGGCCCAATCACTCTCCCAAGCAAACATATTCTTACATTGCTGAATCACTGGAATCACTGTCCCAATCATTGTCCCAAACAAACATATTCTTACACTGCAGTATCACTGGACTCACTGTCCAAATCGCTGTCCCAAACAAACATACTCTTACACTGCAGTATCACTAGATTCACTGTCCAAATCACTGTCCCAAACAAACATGTTCTTACATTGCAGTATAACTGGAATCACTGTCCTATACAAACATATTCTTACACTGCAGTATCACTGGAATCACTGTCCCAATCATTGTCTCAAACAAATATATTCTTACACTGCACTTTCACTGGAATCACTGTCCTAATCACTGTCCCATACAAACATACTGCAGTATCATTGCAATTACTCTCCAAATCACTGTCCCAAACAAACACATTCTTACACTGCAGTATCACTGGAATCACTGTCCCAATCACTGTCCCAAACAAACATATTCTTACACTGCAGTATCACTGGAATCACTGTCCCAAACAAACATGTTCTTACACTGCAGTATCACTGGAATCACTGTCCCAATCACTGTCCCATACAAACATATTCTTTCACTGCAATATCACTGGAATCACTGGCCCAATCACGGTCACATACAAACATATTCTTACACTGCAGTATCACTGGAATCACTGTCCCAAACAAACATATTCTTACACTGCAGTATCACTGGTATCACTGTCCCATACAAACATATTCTTACACTGCACTATCACTGGAATCTCTGTCCCAATCATTGTCCCAAACAAACATATTCTAACACTGCAGTATAACTGGAATCACTGTCCCAATCACTATCCCAAACAAACATATTCTTACACTGCAGTATCACTGGAATCATTGTTCCAAACAAATATATTCTTACACTGCAGTATCACTGGAATCACTGTCCCAAACAAACAAATTCTTACACTGCAGTATTACTGGAATCACTGTCCCAATCACTGTCCCATACAATCATATTCTTACACTGCAGTATCACTGGAATTGCTGTCCCAATAACTATAACTGTCCCAAGCAAACATATTCTTACATTGCAGTATCACAGGAATCACTGTCCCAATCACTGTCACGTACAAACATATTCTTACACTGCAGTATCACTGGAATCATTGTCCCAATCATTGTCCCAAACAAACATATTCTTACAATGCAGCATCACTGGACTCACTGTCCAAATCGCTTTCCCAAACAAACAAATTCTTACACTGCAGTATCACTAGACTCACTGTCCCAATCACTGTCCCAAACAAACATATTCTGACACTGCAGTATCATTGGAATCACTGTCCCAGTCATTGTCCCATACAAACATATTCTTACACTTCAGTATCACTGGACTCACTGTCCAAATCACTGTCCCAAGCAAACATATTCTTACATTGCTGAATCACTGGAATCACTGTCCCAATCACTGTCCCATATAAACATATTCTTCCACTGCAGTATCACTGGAATCACTGGCCCAATCACAGTCCTAAGCAAACATATTCTTACATTGCTGAATCACTGGGATCACTGTCCCAAGCACTGTCCCATACAAACATATTCTTACATTGCAGTATCACTGGAATCACTGTCCCAATCACTGTCACATACAAACATATTCTTACACTGCAGTATCACTGGAATCACTGTCCCAAACAAACATATTCTGACACTGCAGTATCTCTGGAATCACTGTCCCAATCACTGTCCCAAACAAACATAATATGTTTGTTTGGGACATTATTGTTTGGGAATATTATTCTTACACTGCAGTATGACTGGAATCACTGTCCCAAACAAACATATTCTTACACTGCAATATCACTGGAATCACTGTCCCAATCACTGTCCCAAACAAACATATCTTTACACTGCAGTTTCACTGGAATCATTCTCCCATTCTCTGTCCCAAACAAACATATTCTTACACTGCATTATCACTGGAATCACTGTCCCAAACAAACATGTTCTTACACTGCAGTATCACTGGAATCACTATCCCAATCTCTGTCCCAAACAAACATTTTCTTACACTGCAGTATCACTAGAATCACTGTCCCAAACAAACATATTCTTACACTGCAGTATCACTGGAATCACTGTCCCAATCACTGTCCCAAACAAACATATCTTTACACTGCAGTTTCACTGGAATCATTCTCCCAATCTCTGTCCCAAACAAACATATTCTTACACTGCATTATCACTGGAATCACTGTCCCAAACAAACATGTTCTTACACTGCAGTATCACTGGAATCACTATCCCAATCTCTGTCCCAAACAAACATTTTCTTACACTGCAGTATCACTGGAATCACTGTCCCAAACAAACATATTCTTACACTGCAGTATCACTGGAATCACTGTCCCAATCACGATGACAGCACCGATCAAGATGAATATGGCCATCTTACAGGAACACGATGTTTCCGTTTTTGCTTTAGTTGGATACTCTTCCACGGTGCCCGGCTGTAGAAACATATATGCGTTGGTAATATATTCATAGTAACAACATTGAAACAATACCTGTATTTTGTTACTTTACTTTTTTAATAATATAATTTGTTCGATGTCTTCAAATGTAATATTGGTCGCCGTAAACATTACGGTGTTATGATTACAGCTTATTGAATATTATTTGATTACAGATCCAGTCTATACAAAGAAAATGCTTGAAACGTATGCAACCTGCTTAACATTGGAGCCCAAAAATAATACGACGATGTGTAGATACTTTTTGCATGCACGCACGCACGCACGCACGCACGCACGCACGCACGCACGCACGCACGCACGCACGCATTCACACACACGCACGCAAGCACGCATTCACACGCACGCACGCACGCACGCACGCACGCACGCACATGCACAAACATTCAAAGACATACACACACCCGCATACGAACGCGCACACTATGTACAAGAATATAATTTATAAGAAAGGCATAAGAAAGCAAATCTTGATCGACACAATATTAACTGTTATCGAGCAATTTCAAATATGCCTTTCATGTGTAAGCTACTTGAAAGATACGTTACACGCTGTCTGATCAAGCACTTGACTGACAACAATCTTCTCGAACGCTACCAATCAGCATACAGATCATATAATTCTACGTAAACTGCGTTAGTTTGGGTTCAGAATGACATCCTTGAGGCGCTAGACCGGCTGTATGGCGTTATCCTGGTACTACTTGACATGTCAGTCGACATGAAATTCTACTCAGCCGACTGGAACAACGCTTCGGAATGTCTGGTCCCGCGCTGACGTGGATCTATCCGACAGGTGGCAGTCAGTAAATGCACCAGGTGGCGCGTCCAGCAACAGCAGCGTCGCTTGCGGTGTCCCTCAAGGTTCGGTGCTGGGGCCTCCACTGTTCTCCATGTACACAGCTCCTATTGGTGATATCATCAGACGACACAACCTGAGCTTCCCTCTCTACGCTGATGATACCCAGTTATATATATCAAATTTGAGATGATTTACGAAACCAACATACTGTTGTCTTTACGCAGAATTGAGTATTGCATCAAAGATGTCCGCGGGTGGATGTTTGCAAATCTATTAAAAGTGAATTTTTAAAAAATTTGTCGCACTTGTGTTAGCATCACGAAACAATCAAGCGAAACATAATATCACCGTGATCAAAATCGGCGACTGTGACATAACGCCAAGTCCTACTGCCAGACACATTGGTGCTGTATTCGACTCGGAAATGTCGATGGTCAGTCACGTAAAGTACATTTATACCCTGCTGATGCTTAATGTTGATACCTTGCAGATGCGTAATAGCAGAAACCTGAGCTTGTTTGCTACAGGAACACACAAAGAGTAACTGTTGTTAAAGGTCATTTAATAAATGCATCGTGATAATAAAATACATGTATCGATGAGAAAATAGCTGGTACAAATATGTTCATCGAGAAAAATATCATATATGTGTAAATCGATGAGATATAGCATAGCCTACTATCATCTGAGAAATATTGCGTGCCTAACACAGAAAGCTGCGGTCCGTCTGATGTACTCACTCGTCATCGAGAATTGACTATGCGAACCGTCTCCTACATGGAATCCCTAATTGCCTGATCAACAAGCTGCAAAGAGTGCAAAATGCTGCTGCTCAGTCGGTACTTAAGAAACTGCACTGGCCTCTCGTGAAGCAACGCACCAGCTTACATCGCTGACCTACTCCACGAACAACGAGCTACTCGAGTTTTGTGTTCGGCTACAAAAATGACTTGTATGTGCCGCCACCTCGTGGCCGATAGGGCGACAGATCTTTGTCGGTTTCTGCTCCACGAATGTGGAATGCACTTCCAAGCGAGACGAAGACAATCTCTTGCCTTGTGAGTTTAAAAAGACTCTCCAAAACGCCCCTCTTCCGGGTTGCATGCGCATCATAAGTATCACATTTATTTTATGTTTTGCTTCTTCAATGTTTTTTATTATTTTCTGAGCCATGTCTTGGAGACACAAAGGGTAACCCTTCCGGCGACCATCTGGCTGTGTGTTTTAGAATTAACTTAACGAAGCCAGACAGCGTTCGCCAGCCGGTCACTTTCAGGAAGCTTCGGGACATTTGTATTCCCGAATTTATCAAGGACTTAACGCCAATTTTGAACGACACTGATGGGCCGCTAAATGAACTTGTACACGCATATACCACGGGAATTGAAGCGGTTGTCGACAAACACGCTCCAGTCCAAAGAAAGTCGATAACACTGAGACCAAACGCACAATGGTATTCAGACGAACTGAGAAACGCCAAACACGCGCAGGCGAGCAGAGAACGTATGGCGGCGAACCAAACTTACCGTTCATCGACAGCTGTTCAGGGAGCAATGCAACGTAGTCAACAAACTGATGATCAGTGCAAAGAAAACATTCTTTTCTTCTAAAATCAGAGACTGCGGCAAAGATCAGAAACAACTGTTCAAATTAACGTGTCTTTTGATGGGTAACACGGGACGGGTAATCTTACCAACCCACGAATCGGCCGAACAGTTAGCGACTATTTTCGGTGACTTTTATATTGACAAAGTTGCTACCATCCGACGGAATATCAACATCGGCAACCCAAGTGACACAGCATTGGACGATGACGTCATGTTTGACGGAATCCCGCTTCAAAGGTTTCTGCCAGACACCCATGACGAAGTGAAGCGAATAATCACAAATTCGGCCAACAAGTCATGTGACTTAGACCCGATCCCTACACGGCTTTTGAGGCAGTGTCTGGATCGTTTCATACCGTTGATTACAGCCATTATCAATAAATCGTTGGCAACGTCAGTGGTACCCGCATGTTTCAAACGTGCAGTTGTGAGACCATTGCTTAAAAGGCCGGGCCTCGATAAGGAAGTTCTGAATAATTATCGGCCTGTGTCAAACCTACCATACGTGTCAAAACTTCTTGAGAAAGTGGTCGAACACCGTCTGAAAGATCACCTGGACATCAACAATCTACACGATTTTCACCAGTCGGCGAACCGAAATAATTACTCAACCGAGACAGCTCTTGTGAAAGTCCAGAACGACATCGCAGCAGCCCTTGGTCAAAAACGTGTAGTTGTCTTGGTCATGCCTGATCTGTCCAGTGCGTTTGATGTTATCGACCATGGCATTATGCTAACGCGTCTTCAACACTCATTTGGTGTGACTGCAGAAGCCCTGGATTGGATGCGATCCTACATTAGCGGCAGAACGCAATGTGTCTCTGTCGGCCCCGCAACTTCGTTCAACGCACATCTATGCTGCGGCGTGCCACAAGGATCTGTGTTGGGACCGAAACTGTACTGCATATACACTAAACCAGTTGGTGATATAGTGAAGAAACATAATCTTCGCTACCACTGTTATGCAGATGACACACAAGTATACTTGTCCATCAAGCCTGATGAGAACTGGGCCAGTGAAAGGTCAGCCATTGAAGCCTGTGTGGCTGATGTTGGCGGGTGGATGAATAGAAACATGCTAAAACTGAACCAAGAAAAAGCGAACTCATTGTGTTTTCGTCCAAACACCGAATTCTTCGGGTGAACGACTTGTCCCTCACGATCGGAGGCAGACTATTACATGCTGTGCAATCCGTGAGAAATCTTGGAGTTATTATGGACAGCGGCTTGACAATGGAGAAACAGGTGAATGCGATATCCAAGTCCTGTTTCTACCACATCCGAAATATTGGCAAAATCAAGCAATACATCACAAATGACGCCTGTAAGATTCTAGTCCAGGCACTGGTAACATCTCGCCTGGACTATGGAAACGCGCTACTGCAAGGTTTGCCTCAGGTGCTAATTGAACGATTGCAGCGTATACAGAACTGCGCTGCTCGCCTAATCACCAGGTCACGCAAGAGCGAACACATAACACCTGTGTTACGTGAGCTACATTGGCTTCCAGTGAAATACCGGCTCCGCTTTAAGGTTAACACCTTCACGTATAAAGTGCTCAACGGATTGGCACCGACATACACGAGTGACATTGTGCAGAAACATCAAACAACGCGTAGTTTAAGATCAACGGAGAAGTCACTTCTCGTCGTACCTGTGCTACGGACTGCAACTTATGGCGAACGTTGTTTCAGCCGACACGTGGCCATACTGTGGAACGACTTGCCTGAGAACATTAAACAACTGAACACTCAACTCTTTCAAGAGACACTTAAACACATCTTTTTAAACTGGCATACGACTGACGTGATTGAGTCACGCTCTCGTTTTAATGACATTGCTATATACCAATGACTTATTCGTTATGTTTTATTCATGTGTGTACTATAAGTGTAATATATGTGTTTATTTATTTTTTAATGTTTAAATCAGCTCCTTACACTAGCTACTTTTAAAATAATCTATATTTTATAGTGTTATGTAATTGATGCAGTTTCATGTAAAGCGCCTGAGAGCATTTTATCTTAATTGGATTCGGGCGCTATATAAATTCAGATATAATAATAATAATAATTATTATTATTATTATCTTTATATGCATTTGGATAATTTTTGCAACATGTTTTTACTTTTTTATTATCATATAGTTTTAATAATTATCTTCTATATAACTTATTCATTTCTATATAACTTATTCTTTTAATTTAACATATTATCTGCTATCTGAATTAATTTACCATTATTTACATAACTTATCAATGTTGTGCATATAAATGTATTTAAGCGCCTCCGAATAGATTTATATAAATTTACGGCGCTATACAAATGCTTTTCTTATCTTATCCTTTATCCCCTATATTTACACACGTAGGCCTACACCCTACACACACAGCGAAGTACACACCCTTGTGCATACACGTGTGTGTGCAGCGCTTTGTTCGGTTGCGCGTAGTTTACGGTTGGGCTTACAGTTTGATATTCGACGTGTTTCAAGGCTTTGTTTGTTACACACATTTAGTGGCTGGTCCCCTCGGCTACTCGCGACACACACCTTTCTTGTTGTCATACTGTATATTCGGTTCAAGGTAAATTCGGTCACGGATACTTATACATCGCCTCCATGATCTGACGTTGGTCATGCAGAGAATATCATTGTGAAGCTGTTTGTGTATTGTTAGAAGCGGTTAAGTGGGCGACTGTTAACAGGCTCACTAATAAAAAGCGCCGCCCAGTGGAATGCCGCTCGTGACACCTCATGCATTACAGGGGCATTAGCCAACACCCTCATCGATACATGGCCATAGGTCTACATTGCACAATATGTCTGTCATACTCGAGGTCGATTTGGCAGCCGATAATGTGATATCAACAAGTTCAGCTCATACACCAAACATACCAGCTTAGTGGTTATTACTGGTGGTAGGAGGTTTAAAAGCGGGTCTCAAATAGACGTAATAAGCTCACATCCACACTGTGTTCACTGTACCGTATCGAGTTATGTATTTTGTAAATATAACGTTTTGCCGAAAGCGCACGCTATACTGCGACGAGTTTCGTGGCTTGGGACACGTTACGTCGGCCCACCGCAGAAATGCGTTACTATAGTCTATACGTACGTCTGGCATGGTGAAGATCGAAGGTAGTGACACAGCGAAAGACAACGACGATACCCTGCCTGCTACAAGTAGCTGTATAGACGACTATGACGTCTATACTCAACGACCCGGCCCCCGCCACCCCAGCAGGCGACACCGTTGAAGCATACACTAGTCTGTGTCACCCAGGCCCTGCGCGCTCAACCGTGCAGTCGTACACATAGAGCGAGCAACAAACAGTGTGTCGAACATATTTGAATATGACACACCGAGACGTAATTTACAGTAAAGATGATTGACCACACAGGCTGACCGACCAGGCCTACGTCATTAACCCCTGGCCGACCGGTGCCGGATATAACCGTACTGTACACAACGCATCCCCTTTCAATTGTTCCCGTTCTTTCTCTGAACTATTACGAGACAAAACAAAGTCCAACTGATGTCCATTTAGGGTATAACACCATAAACGTTAAGTTTGAGTGTAATTATCGTCCAGTGTCCTTACTGTTTAGCAGTGTATTCAACATATAATATTCCTTCAAATTAATTGAAGCCGTCAAAGGCCTTCCTGGACGAGTTGTCGCCACCGTTCCTGTCGTAGTACACCCTTTAATTGAAGCCGTCAAAGGCCTTCCTGGACGAGTTGTCGCCACCGTTCCTGTCGTAGTACACCCTTTAATTGAAGCCGTCAAAGGCCTTCCTGGACGAGTTGTCGCCACCGTTCCTGTCGTAGTACACCCTTTAATTGAAGCCGTCAAAGGCCTTCCTGGACGAGTTGTCGCCACCGTTCCTGTCGTAGTACACCCTTTAATTGAAGCCGTCAAAGGCCTTCCTGGACGAGTTGTCGCCACCGTTCCTGTCGTAGTACACCCTTTAATTGAAGCCGTCAAAGGCCTTCCTGGACGAGTTGTCGCCACCGTTCCTGTCGTAGTACACCCTTTAATTGAAGCCGTCAAAGGCCTTCCTGGACGAGTTGTCGCCACCGTTCATGTCGTAGTACACCCTTTAATTGAAGCCGTCAAAGGCCTTCCTGGACGAGTTGTCGCCACCGTTCCTGTCGTAGTACACCCTTTAATTGAAGCCGTCAAAGGCCTTCCTGGACGAGTTGTCGCCACCGTTCATGTCGTAGTACACCCTTCGACAGTAGGTGTAACAACCAACTCTCATTCAGTCAGTGATTCAGTTAGTCCCGTTGGTTTGCTCCATTTATCCGGTACTACTGGTTCACTGGTTCACTAGTTCATTGGTTCACTGGTTCACTGGTTCACTTGACAGCTCTAGAAATGGTAGCTCCTGGTTGTAATCATCATGTTCTTCTACAATCTCGCAAACACCGGTAAAGGGAATATAAAAATAATTAATTAATAATTCCACACAATACTCTGTCCTACCTCGATTACGCATATTTCACCCGCGATTATTGGCAAGCTTCGACGTGACGTCACTGGTGACAAGGAAGCTCAACGAGGCTGCGACTTTCTATTCATTCGCTTTAAGTTCACAGCGACTGCGGTTTGTTTCGAACAGAGCGTCAGAATGGTTTACTATTAATTTTTACTGGGTATTCCGGAAAATCGCCATCGTTACGATTAGCCATTGCGATGCTGAAGCAGCGCATAGAATTGACCGACTCGATGTAGACGAATGCCACAAGTGACCTCACAAAACCACATGATCATCCATCTCATTAACTTCGAATTTTATCCACGCTTTGCGAGTTGAATGCATTAAATATAAAATTTTACCCATGCATACATTTTTCTGTAAAATTATTATGCTGGCATAATAGAACATACAATAGTAAACTTTGAGTACTTTGAGTACTTTGAGTACTTTGAGTACACACCGAAAATACATTTTTGCTAGTGCTTTGTTGTTATTCCCTTTAACAGTCCTTCCAGTCCGCATTTGGTCCACATGACGTGTTTAGATAATGTACTACCGTTTACAAGAACCCGGCACGATAACTTTAACAGTCCTTCCAGTCCGCATTTGGTCCACATGACGTGTTTAGATAATGTACTACCGTTTACAAGAACCCGGCACGATAACTTTAACAGTCCTTCCAGTCCGCATTTGGTCCACATGACGTGTTTAGATAATGTACTACCGTTTACAAGAACCCGGCACGATAACTTTAACAGTCCTTCCAGTCCGCATTTGGTCCACATGACGTGTTTAGATAATGTACTACCGTTTACAAGAACCCGGCACGATAACTTTAACAGTCCTTCCAGTCCGCATTTGGTCCACATGACGTGTTTAGATAATGTACTACCGTTTACAAGAACCCGGCACGATAACTTTAACAGTCCTTCCAGTCCGCATTTGGTCCACATGACGTGTTTAGATAATGTACTACCGTTTACAAGAACCCGGCACGATAACTTTAACAGTCCTTCCAGTCCGCATTTGGTCCACATGACGTGTTTAGATAATGTACTACCGTTTACAAGAACCCGGCACGATAACTTTAACAGTCCTTCCAGTCCGCATTTGGTCCACATGACGTGTTTAGATAATGTACTACCGTTTACAAGAACCCGGCACGATAACTTTCTCAAGTACTTGGCCTTGCAACCACTTAGGTCCACTACGGTAATGCAGACTTCTTTTTATTTACACACTCCCCGTACAATGGTGTATGAGATAAATGTACAATACCCAGAGTATCCATAACATTTTTAAGAAATAAGAACAGTCAATGTTAATTAAACTTACCAATTATTATTTTGAGCAATTTAAAATTCTTATTAGATTATTTAAAATATGAATATTAAACAACAAAGAAAACTTGAAAATATTAACAAGATTTAACAAAATTGCCATCATCTATGTGTAGCCCGCCCTTATCAAATATCTGGTGCTCGTGGACATGCTCGGGGAAGGGGACGCGGTGCTCGTGAACATGCTCGGGGAAGGGGACGCGGTGCTCGTGGACATGCTCGGGGAAGGGGACGCGGTGCTCGAGGACATGCTCGGGGAAGGGGACGCGGTGCTCGTGAACATGCTCGGGGAAGGGGACGCGGTGCTCGTGAACATGCTCGGGGAAGGGGACGCGGTGCTCGTGGACAATCTCGGGGAAGGGGACGCGGTGCTCGAGGACATGCTCGGGGAAGGGGACGCGGTGCTCTAGGACATGCTCGGGGAAGGGGACGTGGTGCTCGAGGACATGCTCGGGGAAGGGGACGCGGTGCTCGTGAACATGCTCGGGGAAGGGGACGCGGTGCTCGTGAACATGCTCGGGGAAGGGGACGCGGTGCTCGTGGACAATCTCGGGGAAGGGGACGCGGTGCTCGTGAACATGCTCGGGGAAGGGGACGCAGTGCTCTAGGACATGCTCGGGGAAGGGGACGTGGTGCTCGAGGACATGCTCGGGGAAGGGGACGCGGTGCTCGTGGACATGCTCGGGGAAGGGGACGCGGTGCTCGAGGACATGCTCGGGGAAGGGGAAGCGGTGCTCGTGGACATGCTCGGGGAAGGGGACGCGGTGCTCGTGGACAATCTCGGGGAAGGGGACACGGTGCTCAAGGACATGCTCGGGGAAGGGGACGCGGTGCTCGTGGACGTGATCGGGGAAGGGGACGCGGTGCTCGTGGACATGCTCGGGGAAGGGGACGCGGTGCTCGTGGACATGCTCGGGGAAGGGGACACGGTGCTCAAGGACATGCTCGGGGAAGGGGACGCGGTGCTCGTGGACGTGATCGGGGAAGGGGACGCGGTGCTTGTGGACATGCTCGGAGAAGGGGACACGGCGCTCGTGGACATGCTCGGGGAAGGGGACGCGGTGCTCGTGGACGTGATCGGGGAAGGGGACGCGGTGCTTGTGGACATGCTCGGAGAAGGGGACACGGCGCTCGTGAACATGCTCGGGGAAGGGGACGCGGTGCTCTAGGACATGCTCGGGGAAGGGGACGTGGTGCTCGAGGACATGCTCGGGGAAGGGGACGCAGTGCTCAAGGACATGCTCGGGGAAGGGGACGTAGTGCTCGAGGACATGCTCGGGGAAGGGGACGCAGTGCTCTAGGACATGCTCGGGGAAGGGGACGCAGTGCTCTAGGACATGCTCGGGGAAGAGGACGCAGTGCTCGAGGACATGCTCGGGGAAGGGGACGCAGTGCTCTAGGACATGCTCGGGGAAGGGGACGCAGTGCTCTAGGACATGCTCGGGAAAGGGGACGCAGTGCTCGAGGACATGCTCGGGGAAGGGGACGCAGTGCTCGAGGACATGCTCGGGGAAGGGGACGCAGTGCTCGAGGACATGCTCGAGGAAGGGGACGTGGTGCTCTAGGACATGCTCGGGGAAGGGGACGCAGTGCTCAAGGACATGCTCGGGGAAGGGGACGTGGTGCTCGAGGACATGCTCGGGGAAGGGGACGCAGTGCTCGAGGACATGCTCGGGGAAGGGGACGCAGTGCTCTAGGACATTCTCGGGGAAGGGGACGTGATGTTCGAGGACATGTTCGGGGAAGGGGACGTGATGTTCGAGGACATGCTCGGGGAAGGGGACGCAGTGCTCGAGGACGTGACGTACAACTTGAAGATTTGTTTGCAGAGACTGGTTGGCAGAAGATGGCCTTAGTCGACCCACCCTCTAGTTAGGGCATTTGACAGTATTTTCAATAAATGTGGCAAAATGTGATTTACAGTTGTTTGTTTTTTACTTGTCACATTATGGCTTAGCTGTGCTAATTATAATAGTTCCAGTATGACAGTTTGCATAAACTACATACATTGTTCGAAAATATTGATGTTATTGATGATGTATTATCATTGTGTAGGGGTTTCAATATTCTTTGTAATAAATATATATTGCTGCAAGAAGATAATGATATCTAAAATATCACTCTGCAAAATGACATCTATTGAAAATCCAATGTGGTGTCAATGTTTTCCCTGTGTCAAACTTTTTTTTACAAAATATTAGTGATGCTGTGATATGTATGTGGTATAAGTATAAAAATATTTCAATAATCTACATAAATATATAACTTGTAACACTATTAAATGAAGGATTTAAAACTTACAGTGCACACAGTAACATGTCCCATACTAAATATATAACTTGTAACACTATTAAGTGAAGGATTTAAAACTTACAGTGCACACAGTAACATGTCCAATACTAAATATATAACTTGTAACACTATTAAATGAAGGATTTAAAACTTACAGTGCACACAGTAACATGTCCCATACTAAATATATAGCTTGTAACACTATTAAATGAAGGATTTAAAACTTACAGTGCACACAGTAACATGTCCCATACTAAATATATAACTTGTAACAGTATTAAATGAAGGATTTAAAACTTACAGTGCACACAGTAACATGTCCCATACTAAATATATAACTTGTAACACTATTAAATGAAGGATGTACAACTTACAGTGCACAAAGTAACATGTCCAATACTAAATATATAACTTGTAACACTATAAAACGAAGGATTTAAAACTTACAGTGCACACAGTAACATGTCCAATACTAAATATATAGCTTGTAACACTATTAAATGAAGGATTTAAAACTTACAGTGCACACAGTAACATGTCCCATACTAAATATATAGCTTGTAACACTATTAAATGAAGGATTTAAAACTTACAGTGCACACAGTAACATGTCCCATACTTAATATATAACTTGTAACACTATTAAATGAAGGATTTGAAACTTACAGTGCACACAGTAACATGTCCCATACTAAATATATAACTTGTAACACTATTAAATGAAGGATTTAAAACTGACAGTGCACACAGTAACATGTCCCAAACTAAATATATAGCTTGTAACACTATTAAATGAAGGATTTAAAACTTACAGTGCACACAGTAACATGTCCCATACTAAATATATAACTTGTAACACTATTAAATGAAGGATTTAAAACTTACAGTGCACACAGTAACATGTCCCATACTAAATATATAACTTGTAACACTATTAAATGAAGGATTTAAAACTTACAGTGCACACAGTAACATGTCCAATACTAAATATATAACTTGTAACACTATTAAATGAAGGATTTAAAACTTACAGTGCACACAGTAACATGTCCCATACTAAATATATAGCTTGTAACTTTATTAAATGAAGGATTTAAAACTTACAGTGCACACAGTAACATGTCCCATACTAAATATATAACTTGTAACACTATTAAATGAAGGATTTAAAACGTACAGTGCACACAGTAACATGTCCCATACTAAATTGAAGCAATTGATCTGGTATTATTTTTTGTGTTGCTGAACTTTGCAACAAAAACATTTGCTAAAACAACGTATGTTATACCATTGTGTAGTAAATTGAGTAATCATTAAAACTAACATAACTTACAACTTTAAAATATGAACTATAAAAAAGCTGCGGCACATGAAACGACTTCCTTTATCGAATAGTGATGGCGCATTCTCAATTTGTATTTTTTCCAAGCCAGATACGGTCAACATATTTTATTTATAGAATATCATGTCATACCTTTATGCAGAGTATTCAATTTCTTTAAAATAACTACTACTTGCAATAACAGAAAATCAATATCAACAGAGATATGCCCCAAAAAACCAACAACCCCAAAATGTTCGCAGTTCAAGGTAAAATCTCTGAGGAAGCAGAGACTTAAAAAGCAAAATTGTTGTGAGTTAAGTGGTATACAGAAATGGTTGGCTGCGCATCGTCATTGTTGTTTACGACTTGTCAATGCGACAGGTAACTGAATGACATAGCATAGTTTGACACACATAAAAATCAACGTTATTTTGTTTTATTTTCAATACAAACTCTATCCACAATTGTGTTCAATTGAAACTGAGATATTAAACAAAATTAGGAGTTTACAAAATGAAATAAAGATGTGGAGAATGTGCATATCAAATGTAAGTTGTGGTGGCAGGGTTCAAATGGTTAAATATGTGGAGGTTGTTCACATCAATGTAACTTGTGGCAGGGGTGAAATGGTTAAAGATGTGGAAAATGTGCTCATTAAATGTAGGTTGTGGCAGGGGAATAGTGAGTGGCGCCAAAGAGCATTAGCCATTCTACACTCCACCCACGCATGGTATTTAGGTCTCACTGTAATTATATACTCCACCCATGCATGGTATTTAGGTCTCACTGTAATTCTACACTCCACCCATGCAAGGTATTTAGGTTTCACAGTAATTCTACACTCCACCCATGCAAGGTATTTAGGTCTCACTGTAATTCTACACTCCACCCATGCATGGTATTTAGGTCTCACTGTAATTCTACACTCCACCCATGCATGGTATTTAGGTCTCACTGTAAATATACACTCCATCCATGCATGGTATTTAGGTTTCACTATAATTCTACACTCCACCCATGCATGGTATTTAGGTTTCACAGTAATTCTACACACCACCCATGCATGGTATTTATGTCTCATTGTAATTCTACACTCCACCTATGCATGGTATTTAGGTCTCACTGTAATTCTACACTCCACCCATGCATGGTATTTAGGTCTCATTGTAATTCTACAATCAACCCATGCATGGTATTTAGGTTTCACAGTAATTCTACACTCCACCCATGCATGGTATTTAGGTCTCATTGTAATTCTATACTCCACCCATGCATGGTATTTAGGAATCACTGTAATTCTACACTCCACCCATGCATGGTATTTAGGTCTCATTGTAATTCTACAATCAACACATGCATGGTATTTAGGTCTCATTGTAATTCTACACTCAACCTATGCATGGTATTTAGGTCTCATTGTAATTCTATACTCCACCCATGCATGGTATTTAGGAATCACTGTAATTCTACACTCCACCCATGCATGGTATTTAGGTCTCACTGTAATTCCATACTCCACCCATGCATGGTATTTAGGTCTCATTGTAATTCTACACTCAACCTATGCATGGTATTTAGGTCTCACTGTAATTCTACACTCCACCCATGCATGGTATTTAGGTCTCACTGTAATTCTACACTCCAACCATGCATGGTATTTAAGTCTCACTGTAATTCTACGCTCCACCCATGCATGGTATTTAGGTCTCACTGTAATTCTACACTCCACCTATGCATGGTATTTAGGTCTCACTGTAATTCTATACTCCACCCATCCATGGCATTTAGGTCTCACTGTAATTCTACACTCCACCCATGCATGGTATTTAGGTTTCATAGCAATTCTACACTCCACCCATGCATGGCATTTAGGTCTCATTGTAATTCTACACTCAACCTATGCATGGTATTAAGGTCTCACTGTAATTTCGCATCATGTTACCTGACTGACCAATTTTGTGTCATCTCCAAATTTTAGAAGATTGTTACACAAGCCGTCGTCTATGTCGTTCACATATATTACAAATAGAATCCCAAGACTGACCCTTGGGGTAGACCACTTTTAGTGGAAGACCATCCCGAACTCCATCTATACAGACGCGTTGACGCGCTTATGTTGATCTAGGCCATATGTTGATCTAGGCCATATGTTGATCTAGGCCATATGTTGATCTAGGCCATATGTTGATCTAGGCCATATGTTGATCTAGGCCATATGTTGATCTAGGCCATATGTTGATCTAGGCCATATGTTGATCTAGGCCATATGTTGATCTAGGCCATATGCTCTTGTTATTGCTTTCATCTTTGCGGATTTACGATGAATTTAAAAAGCCTATTTTACCCTAATCACTTGCGTCCGTCTAGTTACTCACTCAACAAACCCATGCATTGGTGTCTGTCTAGTTACTCACTAAAAAAACCCATGCACTTGTGTCCGTCTAGTTACTCACTTAACAAACCCATGCATTGGTGTCCGTCTAGTTACTCACTCAACAAACCCATGCATTGGTGTCCGTCTAGTTACTCACTCAACAAACCCATGCATTGGTGACCGTCTAGTTACTCACTCAACAATCCCATGCATTGGCGTCCGTCTAGTTACTCACTCAACAAACCCATGCACTTGTGTCCATCTAGTTACTCACTCAACAAACCCATGCTCTGGTGTCCGTCTAGTTACTTGCTCAACAAACCCATGCACTGGTGTCCGTCTAGTTACTCACTCAAAAAACCCATGCTCTGGTGTCCGTCTAGTTACTTGCTCAACAAACCCATGCATTGGTGTCCGTCTAGTTACTCACTCAAAAAACCCATGCTCTGGTGTCCGTCTAGTTACTTGCTCAACAAACCCATGCACTGGTGTCCGTCTAGTTACTCACTCAAAAAACCCATGCTCTGGTGTCCGTCTAGTTACTTGCTCAACAAACCCATGCATTGGTGTCCGTCTAGTTACTCATTTAACAAACCCATGCACTGGTGTCTGTCTAGTTACTCACTCAACAAACCCATGCATTGGTGTCCGTATAGTTACTTGCTCAACAAGCCCATGCATTGGTGTCCGTCTAGTTACTCACTCAACAAACCCATGCACTGGTGTCTGTCTAGTTACTTACTCAACAAACCCATGCATTGGTGTCCGTCTAGTTACTTACTCAACACACCCATGCGCTGGTGTCCGTCTTGTTACTTACTCAACAAACCCATGCATTGGTGTCTGTCTAGTTACTCACTCAACAAACCTATGCACTGGTGTCCGTCTAGTTACTCACTCAACAAACCCATGCATTGGTGTCCGTCTAGTTACTTGCTCAACAAACCCATGCATTGGTGTCCGTCTTGTTACTCACTCAACAAACCCATGCACTGGTGTCTGTCTAGTTACTCAATCAACAAACCCATGTACTGGTGTCTGTCTAGTTACTTACTCAACAAACCCATGCACTGGTGCCCGTCTAGTTACTCACTCAACAAACCCATGCATTGGTGTCCGTCTAGTTACTCACTCAACAAACCCATGCACTGGTGTCCGTCTTGTTACTCACTCAACAAACCCATGCACTGGTGTCTGTCTAGTTACTCACTCAACAAACCCATGCACTGGTGTCCGTCTCGTTACTTACTCAACAAACCCATGCACTGGTGTCTGTCTAGTTACTTACTCAACAAACCCATGCATTGGTGTCCGTCTAGTTACTCACTCAACAAACCCATTCACTGGTGTCTGTCTCGTTACTTACTCAACAAACCCATGCACTGGTGTCTGTCTAGCTACTCACTCAACAAACCCATGCATTGGTGTCCGTCTAGTTACTCACTCAACAAACCCATGCGCTGGTGTCCGTCTATTTACTCACTCAACAAACCCATGCACTGGTGTCCGTCTAGTTACTCACTCAATAAACCCATGCACTGGTGTCCGTCTAGTTACTCACTCAACAAACCCATGCATTGGTGTCCGTCTAGTTACTCACTCAACAAACCCATGCACTGGTGTCTGTCTAGTTACTCACTCAACAAACCCATGCACTGGTGTCCGTCTAGTTACTCACTCAACAAACCCATGCATTGGTGTCCGTCTATTTACTCATTTAACAAACCCATGCACTGGTGTCCGTCTAGTTACTCACTAAACAAACCCATGCATTGGTCTAGTTACTCACTCAACAAACCCATGCATTGGTGTCCGTCTAGTTACTCACTCAACAAACCCATGCACTGGTGTCTGTCTAGTTACTCACTCAACAAACCCATGCACTGGTGTCCGTCTAGTTACTCACTCAACAAACCCATGCATTGGTGTCCGTCTAGTTACTCATTTAACAAACCCATGCACTGGTGTCCGTCTAGTTACTCACTCAACAAACCCATGCACTGGTGTCCGTCTAGTTACTCACTCAACAAGCCCATGCACTGGTGTCCGTCTAGTTACTCACTCAACAAACCCATGCATTGGTGTCCGTCTAGTTACTCATTTAACAAACCCATGCACTGGTGTCCGTCTAGTTACTCACTCAACAAACCCATGCATTGGTGTCCGTCTAGTTACTCACTCAACAAACCCATGCAATGGTGTCCGTCTAGTTACTCACTCAACAAACCCATGCATTGGTGTCCGTCTAGTTACTCACTCAACAAACCCATGCACTGGTGTCCGTCTAGTTACTCACTCAACAAACCCATGCACTGGTGTCCGTCTAGTTACTCACTCAACAAACCCATGCATTGGTGTCCGTCTAGTTACTCACTCAACAAACCCATGCACTGGTGTCCGTCTAGTTACTAACTCAACAAACCCATGCATTGGTGTCCGTCTAGTTACTCACTCAACAAACCCATGCACTGGTGTCCGTCTAGTTACTCACTCAACAAACCCATGCACTGGTGTCCGTCTAGTTACTCACTCAACAAACCCATGCACTGGTGTCCGTCTAGTTACTCACTCAACAAACCCATGCACTGGTGTCCGTCTAGTTACTCACTCAACAAACCCATGCACTGGTGTCCGTCTAGTTACTCACTCAACAAACCCATGCACTTGTGTCCGTCTAGTTACTTGCTCAAGGAACCCTTGCATTGGTGTCCGTCTAGTTACTCACTCAACAAACCCATGCATTGGTGTCCATCTAGTTACTTAATCAACAAACCCATGCACTGGTGTCCGTCTAGTTACTCACTCAACAAACCCATGCACTGGTGTCCGTCTATTTACTCACTCAACAAACCCATGCACTGGTGTCTGTCTAGTTACTCACTCAACAAACCCATGCACTGGTGTCCATCTAGTTACTTACTCAAGAAACCCATGCACTGGTGTCCATCTAGTTACTTACTCAACAAACCCATGCACTGGTGTCCATCTAGTTACTCACTCAATAAACCCATGCACTGGTTTCTATCTAGTTACTTACTCAACAAACCCATGCACTGGTGTCCATCTAGTTACTCACTCAACAAACCCATGCACTGGTGTCCTTCTATTTACTCACTCAACAAACCCATGCCCTTGTGTCTGTCTAGTTACTCACTCAACAAACCCATGCACTTGTGTCCGTCTATTTACTCACTCAACAAACCCATGCACTGGTGTCCGTCTATTTACTCACTCAACAAACCCATGCACTAGTGTCTGTCTAGTTACTCACTCAACAAACCCATGCACTGGTGTCCATCTATTTACTCACTCAACAAACCCATGCACTGGTGTCTGTCTAGTTACTCACTCAACAAACCCATGCACTGGTGTCCATCTATTTACTTACTCAACAAACCCATGCACTTGTGTCCGTCTATTTACTCACTCAACAAACCCATGCACTGGTGTCTGTCTAGTTACTCACTCAACAAACCCATGCACTGGTGTCCATCTAGTTACTCACTCAACAAACCCATGCACTTGTGTCCGTCTAGTTACTTGCTCAAGGAACCCTTGCATTGGTGTCCGTCTAGTTACTCACTCAACAAACCCATGCATTGGTGTCCATCTAGTTACTTAATCAACAAACACATGCACTGGTGTCCATCTAGTTACTCATTTAACAAACCCATGCACTGGTGTCCGTCTAGTTACTCACTCAACAAACCCATGCACTGGTGTCCGTCTATTTACTCACTCAACAAACCCATGCACTGGTGTCTGTCTAGGTACTCACTCAACAAACCCATGCACTGGTGTCCATATAGTTACTTACTCAAGAAACCCATGCACTGGTGTCCATCTAGTTACTTACTCAACAAACCCATGCACTGGTGTCCATCTAGTTACTCACTCAATAAACCCATGCACTGGTTTCTATCTAGTTACTTACTCAACAAACCCATGCACTGGTGTCCATCTAGTTACTCACTCAACAAACCCATGCACTGGTGTCCTTCTATTTACTCACTCAACAAACCCATGCCCTTGTGTCTGTCTAGTTACTCACTCAACAAACCCATGCACTTGTGTCCGTCTATTTACTCACTCAACAAACCCATGCACTGGTGTCTGTCTAGTTACTCACTCAACAAACCCATGCACTGGTGTCCTTCTATTTACTCACTCAACAAACCCATGCACTGGTGTCCGTCTATTTACTCACTCAACAAACCCATGCACTGGTGTCTGTCTAGTTACTCACTCAACAAACCCATGCACTGGTGTCCATCTATTTACTTACTCAACAAACCCATGCACTTGTGTCCGTCTATTTACTCACTCAACAAACCCATGCACTGGTGTCTGTCTAGTTACTCACTCAACAAACCCATGCACTGGTGTCCATCTAGTTACTCACTCAACAAACCCATGCACTGGTGTCCATCTATTTACTCACTCAACAAACCCATGCACTGGTGTCCTTCTATTTACTCACTCAACAAACCCATGCACTGGTGTCCTTCTATTTACTCACTCAACAAACCCATGCACTGGTGTCTGTCTAGTTACTCACTCAACAAACCCATGCACTTGTGTCCGTCTATTTACTCACTCAACAAACCCATGCACTGGTGTCCATCTAGTTACTTACTCAACAAACCCATGCACTGGCGCCCGTCTTGTTACTCACTTAAACTGCTTCCTCACCTGATTTAGCCTATCACAAATCCGGTTTGTGTCAATAATAATAATATTTTTTTAATGAATACAGCAATAAAATAATGTAGAATTGTTAAATAAGGAAATAGCTAAATAAATATGTTAGCTGCTAGTAATAAGAACTAGTAACAAATTAATATAGCACAATAATTATAAATTATACCAATAATACTAATAAATAAATAAATGTGTCGCATAGGGAATGTACAAGAGTCCGCCATTCCGCCCTGTCGACCGCCCTCTGTGCCGCCTCTGCTCATGATGTCCACCCAAGCGCATCTCGTTCTTTTTCCACCATTCGCCGCCACGTCTTTTGGTCTTCCGATCGATCTCTTTCCCACAGGTGTCCAATTCATCACTATACGGCAGTCATTTGTATTCTCAAACCGAAGGATGTGGCCAATAAAACTCCATCATCTAGCCTTGATGATGTATGTTATCCTGCTTAGTTCTACTCTTCATACAGTTTTCATTTGAAATTGTTCTTGGCCAGAATATATGTAGGATTCGACGCAAACTATCAACAGTTTCTACATCGTCTAAGCCTATTACAATTGGTTATCATCAGCCTTGATCTTCATCACTTTCGTTTTGGCTGTGTATGTGTAATCCAGTTCTGTTTGCACGTCTAGCTCGTTTGTCTTCTGTTGTAAGTTTCTTCTTTATGTTGATAACAGAGCTAAATCGTCTGCAAAATCTAGGTCCTCCATCGTATATAATCCCCATTGAATTCCTCTTTTCCTTCTAGTTGTATTCCGCATAATTCAGTCTATCACAAATACAAAAAAAAACCGTGACATCACACATCCTTGCCTCACTCCCGACATCACAGGAAACCATTTTGACAATTTGCCTTCATACTCAACTGCACATCTGAAGATTTTGTAAGACATTTTCACAAGATTGATAATTTTTTATGGAATTCCGTAGTATTTCATAATTCTCCATAAACTCTCTCTGTGAATACTATCAAAAGCTTTCCTAAAATCCACATAGTTGATGAAGAGTGGGCTATTCCATTCGAGGCACTGGTCGATAATATTCTTTAATATGAAAATTTGCTGCATACATACTCCCCCCTTCTGAAACCTGCTTGTTCTTTCCTCAGTTTGTTATTGTTATCTTATCCTGACTATAATCACCCTACCCAGCACCTTGCTGGGAACCGACAACAACGTAACGCCTCTCAAGTTATTACAGTTCTCCAAGTCACCTTTTTAGGCAATTTAATGATGACTTCTTTCTGCCATTCTTCAGGTATTTATTCATTCTTCCATATTAATTTGAACACTTCCTCAAGTTTTCTTGCTACCATATTACTCTGTGTTTTCAATATTTCAGCCTGTATGTTATCAACTTCTGGTAATTTACCGTTTCCCAACGCTTTTATACTTTTTTCTATAGTAGGCGGATTTGCGTCAATGTCTATGTCGAATAATTAATTGTACGGAACATCAACAGGATCGTCAGGTGCCTCTGAGTTGAGAACCTCAGAGAAGTGTTCTCTCCATCTCTCTATCTGGTCTGGTTTTATTACTTCTCCATCTTTGTTCTTGACTGGTGTACTTTTTCTGCAGCTTTCATTATTTATTTTCTTGGTCAGTTTAAACAAAGTTCTTTGTTCACCTCTGTTTGCAGCAAGCTCTGCTTGTTTTGCAAGGTCGTCCATATACGTCCTTTTGTCTACACGAACACTGTTTTTAACTTCTTTGTCTTTGGCTCTACACTTGTTCTTTAGTATTGTCTTTAGTCTTTCCAACTTGATAGCATTGAGTTTGTCCTTGATTGCTTTCCGCTCGCTTACTTCTTCCAGGCTTCTTCCTCTCACCCATCCTCGTTGTGCGTGCGTTCTGAATCCAAGAACTTCTTCCTCTCATCCATCCTGGTTGTGCGTGCGCTCTGAATCCAAGGACTTCTTCGCTAGCACCATAAAAATAGCTTCCTTCATCCCTGACCAACAATTCTCTACTCTTGAAATAAGATTACTGGAATAGTCCTAATTAAATTGTTATGAGTAGAGGACAATGTTCATCTGCAATATAAGCTAATACGCGATACGAAATAAACGTGTCTTTAGTCGACATTTGAAGCTAGAGAGAGTGTCACAGGTTTTAATAAAGTTAGGTGAAGTGTTCCACAGAGACGTCGCAGCCACTACGAACGAGCCGCCCCCAGCCTTGATACGGGTGCGCTTCACTTCCAAACTGTTACTGCTGACAGAGCGCAGTGCTCTTGCCGGTTGATATGGGCGCACGAGTTCACACAGATACACTGGCGCTTCGTCGTGCATGGCTTTGTATGTAACTACCAGTATATTGAAATCGACTCTGCGTGCCACGGGCAGCCAGTGAAGTTCTTGTAACGGGGCCTGGCACTGTCGCTACGTGGACGACGCAGAATCAATCTGGCAGCCGAATTGTGCAATAGTTGCAGACGCGCAGTGTTAACTACAGACGTGCCGTATAAGAGTGCATTGCAGTAGTCAAACCGCGATGTGATGGTGGCATTGACTACGCGTTCTTTTGTCGGTTTTGGTAAAAAACGGCTGATTTGATTTGATGTGGCGGAGGTGGAATGAGCATGCACTGACGGTTTGTGACACTTGCTTTAACATATCTAGATGCCTGTCAATGAAGCCATCGATATTTCGAATACATCGCGAAGCTTGGATTGTAGAAACGCCAACACGAATCACACTGCCGTCAACGAGTGCAGCCGTAGACTTGGGTACACTTGGAAGATACTGTGTCTCGCCGTCATTCATACACATAGAATTTCATACCATCCATTGTTTTATGTCATCCAAACAATCCTCCATTTTCTGCACAACAGCCGTTAAAGCGGATGGATTCAGGTCGTGTGAGTAGATCTGTAAGTCATCAGCATAGTGGTGGAGGAATAGTCCATGGGCTCGAATAATGTCGCCAATAGGCTGGACATACAGTGAAAAGAGCAGTGGTCCAAGGACAGAGCCTTGCGGGACACCGGCCGTCAGATTGTACTCGATGATTGGCCACTGTTCACAATTTGCTGCGTCCGCTCTTGCAGAAACGTTATAATCCAGTCTAGTGTTTTGCCAACGAAGCCGTAACGCAAACGTAATCGCCTAATCAAGATGTCAAAGTTGTTCCTTGTTTATTGTCCATGGCTGTTTTGATGGCACTTGTAACGTACAGTAACGTACAGTAGCGCGGTTTCAGTCGAATGATTTTTTTGACACGCCGACTGAAACACTCAACCATTTGCTGATCAGAAACGTGCGTCATTATCCTAATCGCGACCACTTTCTCAATTATGTTGGATAATTGTGTGAGCTTACTCATTGGTCGATGGTTGTTCAGGATGTCTTTGTCAAGTGATGGCTTCTTCAGCGACGGACAATTGCATGCTTAAGCGGCCTTGGCATGACTGCGTCATCCAGAGATGTATTTGTAATCATTGTGATGACCGACACAATGCTGGTGATATTGTCCCTTAGCTGATTAGCAGGCAGAGGATCTAATACACACGTTTTGTCAGTAGAACCACAAGTCGCCGTTGGATCGAACACATGGACACAGTCAGTGAAACAACGTGTTTCATCTGTTGGCCTATCGATGGTGTTGAAGCACTGCAAACTCGATAGCAGTTTATCGATCTTTTCACTGAAGAAATGTGAAAATAGCTCAGAGCCTTGGGCCGTCGAGCGGAATTCGGGATGTTGTTGTATGCGCTGGCCATCAAGGGATCTCAACAGTCGAAACATGGTTTTGTTGTTTGCTTTTTCTAAGCGGTTTTTATAGTAATCCGCTTTGCGTGCGGATATCAAAGCAGCGCATTCTTCACGGGCGGTGATATATAAGGCATTCAGTGAGTTTGTCAAGGCATTCAGTGAGATAGGTGTTGTACATCGCCACCAATTCCTTAGATTGTCGAGCATTCGCGCCTGCACACAATGTCATGTCAGCACACAATGTCATGTCAGCACACAATGTCATGTCAGCACACAATGTCATGTCAGCATACACATACTTGATATCGTTTCGGAGCGCATCAGTTTCAATGTTCCAGAAGTTCCGCTTTGCAATCATCACAGTTTTGACTGCAGGTTTCAATGCGCTTAGTGTGAGTTCAATGCGATGGTGGTCAGACAGAGAGTCAGGATGAACAGTAACGGAAGTAATGAAGTTGTCATCAGTATGACTGACCACAAGATCCAATGTGTGTCCAGTTTGATGGGTTGGCGAATGAGTTAGATTGAACGATTCAAGTAGAGTTGGTTCTGATTAAATATGATCGTCAAAATGAACGTTGAAATCACCAACAATGACGGTAGGTATAACGGAGACGGACGCCTCGATGAATAGTTGCTCAAGTTTAGCGTAAAAGTTCGATGTTGTTCCGGTTGTATTTTTTTCGAAGACTGAGAGCTTTTTGTGTTAATGAGAAAATACTCATTCTTTTTTATCGCTCCATTGTTGAAAGCATACTGCGCTATGGGATTACTGCCTGGTTTGGCAATCTGTCTGTTCAGTCGAAATCACAGCTTTCTCGCTTAATGAGAACTGCCATGAAAATAACAGGTTCCACATCTCCCATGATCTCCCTTCAGGACATTTTTGAACAGACATTAAGAAGACAGTCAGTCAAGATTATTTATGATACCAAACATGTTTTACACAATGAATTTCAGCTCCTGCCATCTGGCAGACGCTATAGAACTCCTCCGTGCAGGCTTAACAGATACAGATACTCATTTGTGCCACTGTCCATTAAACAACTCAACTCATGATGCCTGCTGCAACAGTGTCACTTGTCGTTCCTAGCATAACTAGTAATGTGTATGCAATGTATATATTGTCTAATCATTATTTATGTGTGTATTTATTTTTATTATTATTACTATTATTTTTACTATGTTTTACTGTCTACTTATCTGCCGCTTTTATAGAATGGTTTCATGTATATATTGCAGTCATGTTTGTTCTTACCCGAGACAAATTTCTCAATTCATTATTGAGACAATAAAGAATTATGTTATCTATCTTATCTTATGTCATACTTGATGAAGGCGGATGATAAGCAACCCAGACTTTGTATGTCAACAAGTGCGGGTTGATGAATTGTACACGGAGAAGTTCGATGGTTGTGAATGGCAGCTTTGGAAGTCTCTTTGTGTTGAATGTGCTGCGGTGTATGATGGCAACTCCGCCACCGCGACGAGAGGCACATGCTGCGTGTTGGAAGGTGTAGCCATGAGGCGTCAACTCCGCCACCGCGACGAGAGGCACATGCTGCGTGTTGGAAGGTGTTGCCATGAGGCGTCAACTCCGCCACCGCGACGAGAGGCACGTGCTGCGTGTTGGAAGGTGTTGCCATGAGGCGTCAACTCCGCCACCGCGACGAGAGGCACATGCTGCGTGTTGGAAGGTGTTGCCATGAGGCGTCAACTCCGCCACCGCGACGAGAGGCACATGCTGCGTGTTGGAAGGTGTTGCCATGAGGCGTCAACTCCGCCACCGCGACGAGAGGCACATGCTGCGTGTTGGAAGGTGTTGCCATGAGGCGTCAACTCCGCCACCGCGACGAGAGGCACGTGCTGCGTGTTGGAAGGTGTAGCCAGGAGGCGTCAACTCCGCCACCGCGACGAGAGGCACGTGCTGCGTGTTGGAAGATGTTGCCATGAGGCGTCAACTCCGCCACCGCGACGAGAGGCACATGCTGCGTGTTGGAAGGTGTAGCCAGGAGGCGTCAACTCCGCCACCGCGACGAGAGGCACATGCTGCGTGTTGGAAGGTGTTGCCATGAGGCGTCAACTCCGCCACCGCGACGAGAGGCACATGCTGCGTGTTGGAAGGTGTTGCCATGAGGCGTCAACTCCGCCACCGCGACGAGAGGCACGTGCTGCGTGTTGGAAGGTGTAGCCAGGAGGCGTCAACTCCGCCACCGCGACGAGAGGCACATGCTGCGTGTTGGAAGGTGTTGCCATGAGGCGTCAACTCCGCCACCGCGACGAGAGGCACATGCTGCGTGTTGGAAGGTGTTGCCATGAGGCGTCAACTCCGCCACCGCGACGAGAGGCACATGCTGCGTGTTGGAAGGTGTTGCCATGAGGCGTCAACTCCGCCACCGCGACGAGAGGCACGTGCTGCGTGTTGGAAGGTGTTGCCATGAGGCGTCAACTCCGCCACAGCGACGAGAGGCACGTGCTGCGTGTTGGAAGGTGTTGCCATGAGGCGTCAACTCCGCCACCGCGACGAGAGGCACGTGCTGCGTGTTGGAAGGTGTAGCCAGGAGGCGTCAACTCCGCCACCGCGACGAGAGGCACGTGCTACGTGTTTGAAGGTGTAGCCATGAGGCGTCAACTCCGCCACCGCGACGAGAGGCACGTGCTGCGTGTTGGAAGGTGTAGCCATGAGGCGTCAACTCCGCAAAGATCCCTTCGTCTCCTGTCTTCTTGAGACACGTCTCGGTGATGGCCAACACATCCCATTAGTGTTCGAATATGTCCTCGCTTATTGTGAGCGTCTTGTTTCTGACAGGTCTTGCATTGATCAATGCCACATGGGGGGAACGCTTCTCACAATCGTTGGCAACGGTTTGTATTCCCCTTTGGGTTTGACAATGTGTCGGTTTCAGTCGTATAATGTTCACGTTGTTGACGCCGCGTTGGTGGTCAGTGGGTACAAAGCCGGGTCGACGTCCAATTATTGGACGAATTGTACGCTGACGATTGCGACCGGCTCTGCACCCTCGTGTGACTGCACAAATTCTATTGTCCTTTATCGTGTCGAACAAAGGCTGAGGCGCCTTGCCGCCAGTGACACTAGCAATGTTAGGGTTGAACAGTTCCTGCCGAGTGTAGGTCACCATGTTATGTGGGTACAGGTGTGACACTGCCCGGTGTAGGTCACCATGTTATGACACTGCAGAGTGTAGGTCACCATGTTATGACACTGCAGAGTGAAGGTCACCATGTTATGTGGGTACAGGTGTGACACTGCCGAGTGTAGGTCACCATGTTATGTGGGTACAGGTGTGACACTGCCGAGTGTAGGTCACCATGTTATGTGGGTACAGGTGTGACAACAGAATAAAAGTCACCAAAATATACTAATATATAAAACCAATAACACAGTAGAGCAGCTCCGGGCATTCCAGCAATGTTATCAAAACAATGTTCGAATATCACCGGCGTGGTAGTAATAACAATATGTAAAAATCAATGCTAAACACAGAGCAAATAAATAGCTGCCAATGGGCAATAGTTTATGTAACATTCGCAGTCGATTTTTTAAAAATGCCAATTTTTTTCAAATCATCAAAAAAATTTACCTTAGTCGTTAGAATTGGTATCGATCAAAATAGTGGATTTCCAAAAACACTGTGTGGGTCAGTGCAGGTCATAGCCGTGACCTCCATCCTCTCGAAAATCACATGACAAAGTTACGAAATTTCACCAAGGAAGAAAATCAAGATTTTTCAGCAATTGGATTTTCACTTCATTTAATGCTTGAACAAGCAATGCTTGAACAAGCATTAATTAATTTAATAGTTCACAAAAACTACAAACAAAAGTTGTACCAACGAGCTAGCATGTTGCAGTGGATACTAGGTAGTTTTGGTTTTTCGCAAAATTAACTTGAAATGAGACTAGCAAAAATCGAATTGATTGAATCATTTGATCGAATTGAATCGAACTACGTATTTTTAGTTTGATTGGACAAAATGTCGACAGGCGGTGTTCATAGAAAATAGATGTATCTAATATTAATTTGTCAACCAGTTAAATGAACGTAAATACATAGAACTTAAAAAGACCTACCTAACATTAGAGGGCGTGTTTGTGCGTGCGTGCGTGCGTGTGTGTGTGCGTGTGTGTGTGTGTGCGTGTGTGCGTGTGTGCGTGTGCGTGTGTGCGTGTGTGTGTGTGTGTGTGCGTGTGCGTGTGTGTGCGTGCCTGTGTGTGTGTACGTGTGCGTGTGTGTATGTGTGTGTGTATGTGTGTGTGTGTGTGTGTGTGTGTGTGTGTGTGTGTGTGTGTGTGTGTGTGTGTGTGTGTGTGTGTGTGTGTGTGTGTGTGTGTGTGTGTGTGTGTGTGTGTGTGTGTGTGTGTGTGTGTGTGTGTGTGTGTGTGTGTGTGTGTGTGTGTGTGTGTGTGTGTGTGTGTGTGTGTGCTTTAAATGTATGAAATATCATTAGAAACTCGCGTCAACTAATTATTAGTTCACTTCTGTCGACCACATGATTAGCTTTATTAATGCAAATTAATGTATGTAATGTTGTTGTTGCAAAGATTATTCTGTTTCCTTAATCTCCCTGGAAATTAACGACAGTACAAACTAATATCACAGCGGTGTATCATACAATCCGTAACGGCTCATTATATCTGACCGCGGAAAAAAGTTCCCTTGAGTATGACGAAATATAGGAAGTGACGTCATACGTAAAATGTTCTCATCCTGGAATCTTCTTTGTTACTACGCGTCGGGTGTCATCGTGGGCACAGCAGTTATGTTTAGCAGACTACATATCATTGCTCGGAACATTCAGAATTACATTTATTTCAACAACAATACACGATACGAAACTTCTGAAAGCCGCCGCAAGCGTAAGTTCACCATGACTATAAGACTATACGACTATACGACTATCAGACTATAAGACTATAAGACTATAAGACTATAAGATTATAAGACTATCAGACTATAAGCCTTCGTTCGGGGCCGTTGAACTGATTCGACTGCCGATATATATATATATATATATATATATATATATATATATATATATATATATATATATATGTATATATACGATATATATGTATATATAAATATATATATATATATATATATATATATATATATATATATATATGTATATATACGATATATATGTATATATAAATATATATATATATATATATATATATATATATTTATATATATATATATATATATATATATATATATATATATATATATATAAATATATATATATTATATATATATATATATATATATATATATATATATATATATATATATATATATATATATATATATATATATATATATATATATATAAATATCTATAAATCTATATATCAGCTGTATTGTCCCGTGGTTGGGCGAAGGCCACAGCATGTTGTTTCCAAGTTTGCCTATCTTGTGCTGTTCTTTGCCAGGTGGTTTCATTCCAATACTCATCCAAATCGTCTCTCCATCTTTTTGCTGGTCTTCCTCGTAATCTCTTCCTTCCGTACGGTCTCCAGGTGGTAATGCGCTTTGTCCATCTGTTATCTTTGAGTCGGCTGATGTGTCCTGCCCAGGACCGCTTCATTCTTCTGGTTGTTGTTTTTATCACGTCTGTGACTCCTGTGTTTGCTCTCAGGTGTTTGTCTTTCTGTCACGGTATGTTACTCTCACCCAGGTGTTTGTCTTTCTGTCACGGTATGCTATATTACTCTCACCCAGGTGTTTGTCTTTCTGTCACGGTATGTTACTCTCACCCAGGTGTTTGTCTTTCTGTCACGGTATGCTATATTACTCTCACCCAGGTGTTTGTCTTTCTGTCACGGTATGTTACTCTCACCCAGGTGTTTGTCTTTCTGTCACGGTATGCTATATTACTCTCACCCAGGTGTTTGTCTTTCTGTCACGGTATGTTACTCTCACCCAGGTGTTTGTCTTTCTGTCACGGTATGCTATATTACTCTCACCCAGGTGTTTGTCTTTCTGTCACGGTATGTTACTCTCACCCAGGTGTTTGTCTTTCTGTCACGGTATGCTATATTACTCTCACCCAGGTGTTTGTCTTTCTGTCACGGTATGTTACTCTCACCCAGGTGTTTGTCTTTCTGTCACGGTATGCTATATTACTCTCACCCAGGTGTTTGTCTTTCTGTCACGGTATGTTACTCTCACCCAGGTGTTTGTCTTTCTGTCACGGTATGCTATATTACTCTCACCCAGGTGTTTGTCTTTCTGTCACGGTATGTTACTCTCACCCAGGTGTTTGTCTTTCTGTCACGGTATGCTATATTACTCTCACCCAGGTGTTTGTCTTTCTGTCACGGTATGTTACTCTCACCCAGGTGTTTGTCTTTCTGTCACGGTATGCTATATTACTCTCACCCAGGTGTTTGTCTTTCTGTCACGGTATGTTACTCTCACCCAGGTGTTTGTCTTTCTGTCACGGTATGCTATATTACTCTCACCGGTGTTTGTCTTTCTGTCACGGTATGTTACTCTCACCCAGGTGTTTGTCTTTCTGTCACGGTATGCTATATTACTCTCACCCAGGTGTTTGTCTTTCTGTCACGGTATGTTACTCTCACCCAGGTGTTTGTCTTTCTGTCACGGTATGCTATATTACTCTCACCCAGGTGTTTGTCTTTCTGTCACGGTATGTTACCTCTCACCCAGGTGTTTGTCTTTCTGTCACGGTATGCTATATTACTCTCACCAGGTGTTTGTCTTTCTGTCATGGTATGCTATATTACTCTCACCCAGGTGTTTGTCTTTCTGTCACGGTATGTTACTCTCACCCAGGTGTTTGTCTTTCTGTCACGGTATGCTATATTACTCTCACCCAGGTGTTTGTCTTTCTGTCACGGTATGTTACTCTCACCCAGGTGTTTGTCTTTCTGTCACGGTATGCTATATTACTCTCACCCAGGTGTTTGTCTTTCTGTCACGGTATGTTACTCTCACCCAGGTGTTTGTCTTTCTGTCACGGTATGCTATATTACTCTCACCCAGGTGTTTGTCTTTCTGTCACGGTATGCTATATTACTCTCACCCAGTGTTGTGTCTTCTTCTGTCACGGTATGCTATATTACTCTCACCCAGGTGTTTGTCTTTCTGTCACGGTATGTTACTCTCACCCAGGTGTTTGTCTTTCTGTCACGGTATGCTATATTACTCTCACCAGGTGTTTGTCTTTCTGTCATGGTATGCTATATTACTCTCACCCAGGTGTTTGTCTTTCTGTCACGGTATGTTACTCTCACCCAGGTGTTTGTCTTTCTGTCACGGTATGCTATATTACTCTCACCCAGGTGTTTGTCTTTCTGTCACGGTATGTTACTCTCACCCAGGTGTTTGTCTTTCTGTCACGGTATGCTATATTACTCTCACCCAGGTGTTTGTCTTTCTGTCACGGTATGTTACTCTCACCCAGGTGTTTGTCTTTCTGTCACGGTATGCTATATTACTCTCACCCAGGTGTTTGTCTTTCTGTCATGGTATGCTATATTACTCTCACCCAGGTGTTTGTCTTTCTCTCATGGTATGCTATATTACTCTCACCCAGGTGTTTGTCTTTCTCTCATGGTATGCTATATTACTCTCACCCAGGTGTTTGTCTTTCTCTCACGGTATGCTATATTACTCTCACCCAGGTGTTTGTCTTTCTCTCATGGTATGCTATATTACTCTCACCCAGGTGTTTGTCTTTCTCTCATGGTATGCTATATTACTCTCACCCAGGTGTTTGTCTTTCTCTCATGGTATGCTATATTACTCTCACCCAGGTGTTTGTCTTTCTCTCATGGTATGCTATATTACTCTCACCCAGGTGTTTGTCTTTCTCTCATGGTATGCTATATTACTCTCACCCAGGTGTTTGTCTTTCTCTCATGGTATGCTATATTACTCTCACCCAGGTGTTTGTCTTTCTCTCATGGTATGCTATATTACTCTCACCCAGGTGTTTGTCTTTCTCTCATGGTATGCTATATTACTCTCACCCAGGTGTTTGTCTTTCTCTCATGGTATGCTATATTACTCTCACCCAGGTGTTTGTCTTTCTCTCATGGTATGCTATATTACTCTCACCCAGGTGTTTGTCTTTCTGTCACGGTATGCTATATTACTCTCACCCAGGTGTTTGTCTTTCTCTCATGGTATGCTATATTACTCTCACCCAGGTGTTTGTCTTTCTGTCACGGTATGCTATATTACTCTCACCCAGGTGTTTGTCTTTCTGTCACGGTATGCTATATTACTCTCACCCAGGTGTTTGTCTTTCTGTCATGGTATGCTATATTACTCTCACCCAGGTGTTTGTCTTTCTCTCATGGTATGCTATATTACTCTCACCCAGGTGTTTGTCTTTCTGTCACGGTATGCTATATTACTCTCACCCAGGTGTTTGTCTTTCTGTCACGGTATGCTATATTACTCTCACCCAGGTGTTTGTCTTTCTGTCATGGTATGCTATATTACTCTCACCCAGATGTTTGTCTTTCTGTCACGGTATGCTATATTACTCTCACCAGGTGTTTGTCTTTCTGTCATGGTATGCTATATTACTCTCACCCAGGTGTTTGTCTTTCTCTCATGGTATGCTATATTACTCTCACCCAGGTGTTTGTCTTTCTGTCACGGTATGCTATATTACTCTCACCCAGGTGTTTGTCTTTCTGTCACGGTATGCTATATTACTCTCACCCAGGTGTTTGTCTTTCTGTCACGGTATGCTATATTACTCTCACCCAGGTGTTTGTCTTTCTGTCATGGTATGCTATATTACTCTCACCCAGGTGTTTGTCTTTCTCTCATGGTATGCTATATTACTCTCACCCAGGTGTTTGTCTTTCTGTCACGGTATGCTATATTACTCTCACCCAGGTGTTTGTCTTTCTGTCACGGTATGCTATATTACTCTCACCAGGTGTTTGTCTTTCTGTCATGGTATGCTATATTACTCTCACCCAGGTGTTTGTCTTTCTGTCACGGTATGCTATATTACTCTCACCAGGTGTTTGTCTTTCTGTCATGGTATGCTATATTACTCTCACCCAGGTGTTTGTCTTTCTCTCATGGTATGCTATATTACTCTCACCCAGGTGTTTGTCTTTCTGTCACGGTATGCTATATTACTCTCACCCAGGTGTTTGTCTTTCTGTCACGGTATGCTATATTACTCTCACCCAGGTGTTTGTCTTTCTGTCATGGTATGCTATATTACTCTCACCCAGGTGTTTGTCTTTCTCTCATGGTATGCTATATTACTCTCACCCAGGTGTTTGTCTTTCTCTCATGGTATGCTATATTACTCTCACCCAGGTGTTTGTCTTTCTCTCATGGTATGCTATATTACTCTCACCCAGGTGTTTGTCTTTCTCTCATGGTATGCTATATTACTCTCACCCAGGTGTTTGTCTTTCTCTCATGGTATGCTATATTACTCTCACCCAGGTGTTTGTCTTTCTCTCATGGTATGCTATATTACTCTCACCCAGGTGTTTGTCTTTCTCTCATGGTATGCTATATTACTCTCACCCAGGTGTTTGTCTTTCTCTCATGGTATGCTATATTACTCTCACCCAGGTGTTTGTCTTTCTGTCACGGTATGCTATATTACTCTCACCCAGGTGTTTGTCTTTCTCTCATGGTATGCTATATTACTCTCACCAGGTGTTTGTCTTTCTGTCACGGTATGCTATATTACTCTCACCCAGGTGTTTGTCTTTCTGTCATGGTATGCTATATTACTCTCACCCAGGTGTTTGTCTTTCTGTCATGGTATGCTATATTACTCTCACCCAGGTGTTTGTCTTTCTGTCATGGTATGCTATATTACTCTCACCCAGGTGTTTGTCTTTCTCTCATGGTATGCTATATTACTCTCACCCAGGTGTTTGTCTTTCTGTCACGGTATGCTATATTACTCTCACCCAGGTGTTTGTCTTTCTGTCACGGTATGCTATATTACTCTCACCCAGGTGTTTGTCTTTCTGTCATGGTATGTTATATTACTCTCACCCAGGTGTTTGTCTTTCTCTCATGGTATGCTATATTACTCTCACCCAGGTGTTTGTCTTTCTCTCATGGTATGCTATATTACTCTCACCCAGGTGTTTGTCTTTCTGTCACGGTATGCTATATTACTCTCACCCAGGTGTTTGTCTTTCTGTCACGGTATGCTATATTACTCTCACCCAGGTGTTTGTCTTTCTGTCATGGTATGCTATATTACTCTCACCCAGGTGTTTGTCTTTCTGTCACGGTATGCTATATTACTCTCACCAGGTGTTTGTCTTTCTGTCATGGTATGCTATATTACTCTCACCCAGGTGTTTGTCTTTCTGTCATGGTATGCTATATTACTCTCACCCAGGTGTTTGTCTTTCTGTCATGGTATGCTATATTACTCTCACCCAGGTGTTTGTCTTTCTGTCACGGTATGCTATATTACTCTCACCCAGGTGTTTGTCTTTCTGTCACGGTATGCTATATTACTCTCACCCAGGTGTTTGTCTTTCTGTCATGGTATGCTATATTACTCTCACCCAGGTGTTTGTCTTTCTGTCACGGTATGCTATATTACTCTCACCCAGGTGTTTGTCTTTCTGTCACGGTATGCTATATTACTCTCACCCAGGTGTTTGTCTTTCTGTCATGGTATGCTATATTACTCTCACCCAGGTGTTTGTCTTTCTGTCATGGTATGCTATATTACTCTCACCCAGGTGTTTGTCTTTCTGTCATGGTATGCTATATTACTCTCACCCAGGTGTTTGTCTTTCTGTCATGGTATGCTATATTAAGCATACTCCTCTCCATTTTTGTCTGCGCGGCCGCTAGTTTTTTCTGAGCTTGTTTTGTGAGTGACCATGTCTCAGCCCCGTATGTCAGAGCTGGCAGTACACACGAGTTGTAAACCTTTCTTTTTAGACAGATAGCAAAGTTACTTTTGAAGATGTCGCGATGTTTTGCATATGCTGTCCAGCCGGCTGTGATTCGTCGTAGGATTTCCTTGTCTTGGTTCTTGTCCCTAAGGTTGAAGCGTTGGCCTAGGTATACGTAACTCTCCACATTCTCTATCTGAGTGTTATTAACGTATATTGGGGTGTTGTCTTCCACCATTATTTTTGTTTTTGAGATGTTCATCCTCAAGCCGCTTAGGTTACTTTCTTCGCATAGTTCTTGTAGCATCATTTCTAGTTATTGTGGTGTTTCGGTGCACAGGAAGATATTGTCTGCGAAACGGAGATGGTTAAGATATTCTCCTTCTATTTTCAGGCCTTTGTTCTCCCTCCCAGTTCAGTCTTCTGAAGATACTTTCGAGTGTTGATGTAAATAGTTTGGGTGAGATGGTATCCCCCTGTCGCACTCATCTTTTGATGTTTATTTTCTCGCTCTCTTTGTGAAGATATACTGTCACAGAGCTGTCTATGTATATATCTTTCATGAGTTGTATGTATGCATCTTCTATCTTGGAGTGAAGACAGTATTGCCTGGGTTTGTACCGAGTCGAAGGCCTTCTCATCATATATATATATATATATATATATATATATATATATATATATATATATATATATATATATATATATATATGTGCTTATATTGTTGTCTAATGACTACGGTTACGTTTATAAATTACACTTTGTACAATGCGAATGGAATTTAGGAATGTTCAAAGAAAGAGAGCGGGATGAATAGAGTGGGCCACGTGGGAGGAACCGAGGGACTTTCGCCGATTCGAAAGGACGGAAGCAATCCTTTTAATTAACAAGCACATTCCTGTACTCACAGAGGGTGCCGGGAGGGAATCAATGTGTCATCTCACACCATCTCACACCATCTCACATCATCTCACACCATCTCACATCATCGCACACAATCTCACACCATATCACACCATCTCACACCATCTCACATCATCTCACACCATCTCACACCATCTCACACCATCTCACATTATCTTACACCATCTCACACCATCTCACACCATCTCACATCATCTCACACCATCGCGCACCTTCTCACATCATCTCACACCGTCTCACACCATCTCACACCATCTAACACCATCTCACATCATCTCACACCATCTCACACCATCTCACACCATCTCACACCATCTCACAGCATCTCACACCATCTCACACCATCTCACATCATCTCACACCACCTCACACCATCTCACACCATCTAACACCGTTTCAGACCATCTCACAACATCTCACACCATCTCACACCATCTCACACCATCTCACACCATCTCCTCCGTCCTCTTTCTTTATATATATATATATATATATATATATATATATATATATATATATATATATATATATATATATATATATATATATATATATATATAGATCCGTCATATTTAGGCTTGTGTGTGTGTACATATATATCTCGATATATATATAATGTTAAATTACTGTGCTAGTAATTCGCTGAGACAACGCTATGCTATTTGACGACATGATTAATATATATCTCAGTCCTATTTCGTCTTGTAGCTGACTGAGACGACAAGATGCATTTCGACGACCTGTTTGAGATCACTGGCGGCTACGGTTGCTTCCAAATATACGTGACTGCTTTGTGTGGCTCCCTCGCCTTGTGGTCGGTCGAGCTCATGTCGCAGATATTTATAGCCGGCAAGATGAACCACTGGTGCTCGGTGCCAGCGCTATTTATATATGGCGAAGACATGGAGAGGCACATCGCCATACCAAAAACATCTACAGGCGAATATCAGAAATGTGCCATGTTTGACTACGACTTTTACAACTTCACGTCCGACGAGTTGAAGAATTGGAACAGATCATTGATGACAACGAGACATACACGACACTGCAACTACGGGTGGAATTACGAAACCACTATCTTCTCGTCAACGATTGTCAGCAGGGTAAAAATCACGCCATGCATTCATAAATGTATCTTTGCAATGTTGACAATTACGATGGTGGTAGTGGAGGTGGTGGTGGTGATAATGTTGGTGCTAGTTGTGGTGGTGGTGGTGATGGCGGTGGCGGTGGTGGCGGTGGCGGCGGTGGCGGCGGCGGTGGTGGTGGTGGTGGTGGTGCTAGTTGTGGTGGTGGTGGTGATGGCGGTGGCGGTGATGGTGGTGGTGGTGGTTGTGGTGGTTGTGGTGGTTGTGGTGGTTGCCGTGGTGGTGGTGCTAGTTGTGATGGTGGTGGTGATGGCGGTGGCTTTGGTGGTGGTGGTGGTGGCGGTGGTGGTGGTGGTGGTGGCGGTGGAGGGGGTGGTGGTGGTGTTGATAGTCGTGGTGGCGGTGGCGGTGGAGGCGGTGGTGATGGTGGTGGTGGTGGCGGCGGTGGTGGTGGTGGTGGTGGTGGTGGTGGTGGTGGTGGTGGGGTGGTGGTGGTGGTGGTGGTGGTGGTGGTGCTGGTGGTGGTGGAGGTGGTGGCGGCGGCGGTGGTGATGGTGGATGTGGTGGTGGTGGTGGCGGCGGCGGTGGTGATGGTGGTGGTGGTGGTGGTGGTGGCGGCGGCGGTGGTGGTGGTGGAGGTGGTGGTGGTGGTGGTGGTGGTGGTGGTTGTGGTTGTGGTTGTGGTGGGGTGGTGGTGGTGGTGGTGGTTGTGGTGGTGGCGGTGGTGGTGGTGGTGGGGTGGTGGTGGTGGTGGTGGTGGTGGCGGTGGTGGTGGTGGTGGTGGTGGTGGTGGTGGTGGTGGTGGCGGTGGTGGTGGTGGTGGTGGTGGTGGTGGTGGTGGTGGTGGTGGTGGTGGTGGCGGTGGTGGTGGTGGTGGTGGTGGTGGTGGTGGGGATTACAATGACGATGGCTACTATATGTGTGTGTTTTCGATACGGGCACACAATAGTGTGACAAAGAAGATCAAACTTCAAATTCGTTACTGCAAAGTGGTATTAGTTTTTATTTAATCATTGAACAGCCTTGATAACAGGAAACAGCCAAAGGTAATTGTAGTAATTGTTATATAAGCCCTGCATTAGTTAGTTGCAGTAACTGGGTGGACTTCGTCAAGTCTGGGTGCGAGAAGTCCTGGGAGGGAGGGAGAGCTCACCGCAGCCTGGGAGGAAGCTGAGAGGAGGGAAGGTGCTAGGTCGTAGGGAGACAGGACGTAAGGAGACGGGAAGGAAAGGAACGGGAGGGAAGACAACCGGAGCGAAGGAGAGGGGAGTAGGGGAGACAGGAGGGAAGGAGAAGGGAGTGGGGAGACAGGAGGGAAGGAGAAGGGAGTGGGGGAGACGGGAGGGAAAACAACCACCGGAGTGAAGGAGAGGGAAGTGGGAGAGACAAGAGCAAAGGAGTGGGAAGTGGGGGAGACAGGAGCGAAGGAGACAGGAGGGAAGGGGTCAGGACAGAATGTGATGGAGGGGATCGAACGGAAGAGTTATTCTGCAGCAGTGATAGAGGGGGTGAGGAAGAGAGCGAGGGTGTTTGTGGGGGATTCGATAGTTAGGAAGACCGACAGAGTCTTAAACAAGGGAGATGATGTGGTGGTCTGCTTGCCTGGAGCCAAAATAGAGGCGATAACTGAGAGGGTAAAAAACATCGTAGGCTCGGGTAAGGGTGGATCTGTTTTAGTACACGTAGGGACAAATAACGTAGAGAGGGAGGGTACAACTGCCATAGTTAGGAAATATAGGCAGTTGGTCAGAACACTAAAACAGACGCGGGTTGAGCAGGTAATACTGTCAGGGATTTTACCTGTAATGGGCAGGAGGGGTCACAAATATCGAAATTGTCGGGGGATGGCAATTAACATGTTAGTCCAGAAGTTATGTAGGGAAGAGGAAGTTGGATTTGTGGATTTATGGGGAAGTTTTGTTGGGAGGGCTGATATGTACATGAAGGATGGGCTTCATTTAAGTGGAAAGGGGGCGGCAGTATTCGCGGACAAACTTTCAGCAGCAGTAGATAGTGACTTGGGTACAATGACAAATATTTTTGGAAGTAAACATTCTTTAAACTAGAAGTGCAGGGGGCTTACCTAGAGGTGTCTCAAGCAGAACAAGAGGCCACTAGCACAGATAAACCAATATCAAATCATCCGAAAAACATCTCTGAAAAAGGTTATAGATGCGTATGTTTAAATGCAAGGAGCATAGTAAATAAGAAAAACGAATTAAACATTATGGTAGAAGATATTGACCCTCACATAATTGGTATAACTGAATCATGGGCCAACATAGATATAACAGATGCTGAATTAGGACTGACAGGATATGTAATGTTTAGGAAAGATCGAATAGGAAGAAGGGGCGGGGGAGTTATTTTATATGTTAAAGAATATATTCAGGCTTATGAAATAAAACTAGAAAGGGAAGCAGATTGCGAAGAAGCTGTTTGGTGCAAAATTGTTTCAGGAAATTCAAAATTAACTATTGGATTAGTTTACCGAAGTCCAAACATAAACGAAGAGGACAACACAAAAATAAAAAACGCTATAAAGGAAGTTAGTAAAGGGGAATGTATCATAATGGGAGATTTTAACCATGGACACATACAATGGAATTCTCTAGAGAGCACAGGGATTGAGGACCAACAATTTCTATTTTTAATCCAGGATAGCTTTCTTACTCAGCACGTACTAGAACCAACCAGGGGAGAAAATGTATTAGATATAGTTTTGTCATCACAAAAAGAATTAGTGGACAATGTAAAAATATTTGAACCATTGGGTAATAGTGACCATAATCAAATACATTTTGACATCAATGTAAAATCAGAAAGTAAAAATAAGAAAACGTACAAGAGAAACTTCCACAAAGGTAACTATAAAGATATGAGAAAATACTTAGCAAAGCTAGATTGGAATAACATGCTGATGAATAAGACCGCAATTGAATATTCTAAAATATGAAATTGAGAGTATCATCGATAAATTTGTTCCCTTCCAAATACAAGGAAAACGGTGTAGAAAGAAACACTTGTCAAAAGAGGCTATTAGAAAAATAATGCTAAAACAAACTATGTGGAGGGTTTATAGGCGTACCAGAAAGGACGAAGACTATGCAAAATACAAAGAGGCACTTAATGCAGCTACAACTGAAATCAGACAATCTAAAAGAAGCTATGAGCAAAAACTAGCATGTAACATAAAAAATGACAGCAAGAGTTTTTATGCATATGTCAGGAGTAAACAAAACGTACAAGACAAGGTTGGACCTCTAGAAGACAGTGCTGGAAATATAATATCACAGGGGTTTTTAATGGCGGAAGACCTAAATGGTTACTTCAGTTCAGTGTTTACCAAAGAAGATATTAGTTCATTACCAGTTGCTGATGCAAAATTTCAGGGGGCTAAATCTGACTATTTAGGTCCGTTAGTTGTAACTCCAGAATTGGTAGCTAAGAAAATAAAGGCAATGAAGGATAACAAATCACCGGGAGTGGATGGGATTCCTCCAACATTACTAATGGAAACAGTAGAACAAATCAGTATACCTCTTGCAAGAGTATTCAACTTGTCATTAAAAGAGGGAGTTGTTCCGTTTGAATGGAAAGAAGCAAACATCATACCATTATTTAAAAAGGGTTCGAGAAATAAGTCAGAGAATTACAGACCAGTGAGTTTAACGTCAGTGATTTGTAAATTATTAGAAAGGTTAATTAAAGACCATATGGTGGAATTCCTCGTTAAGAATAAATTATTAAATTCATCTCAACATGGATTCCTTAAAGCGAGGTCATGCTTAACAAATATGTTATGTTTTTTGGAAGAAATTACTAAGTGGATAGACGTGGGATCGCCAGTAGATATTATCTACTTAGATTTTCAAAAAGCTTTTGACAAAGTGCCACATCAAAGATTACTACTTAAATTAAAAGCCCATGGTATCGGGGATAGCATAACTGACTGGATAGAACAATGGCTGACTGACAGAAGACAACGAGTTGTAGTAGATGGAGAAGTTTCAAATTGGAAATCGGTTTTGAGTGGGGTACCTCAAGGATCAGTATTAGGACCTATATTATTCTTAATTTATATCAATGACTTGGACGACAGTATAACAAGTAACGTACTGAAATTTGCGGATGACACAAAACTGTTTAGAAAGGTTAATACTGATGGTGATAAACAACATTTACAAAACGATCTAGACAGATTAGTGAAATGGTCTGAGAAATGGCAGATGTTGTTCAATTTTGGGAAATGTAAATGCCTACATACAGGACATGGGAACTTGAATGTAAACTATAAAATGGGAGATACTGTTCTGGGTACTACTGTAAAAGAAAAGGACTTAGGAGTTACAATAAGCGCTGATATGAAAGTTTCAGAGCAGTGTGGTATTGCAGCTTCAAAGGGTAATCAAATTCTTGGATTGATTAGAAGAAGCATAACATACAAGGGAAAAAAGTTAATTATACCTCTTTATAAAGCAATAGTTAGACCTCATTTAGAATACTGTATACAAGCATGGAGACCATATCGTAAGAAGGATATAGATACGCTTGAACGCATACAAAGGAGAGCAACTAAAATTATTCCAGAACTGAGAGACCTTAGTTATGAAGAACGCCTGAAAGAATGTGGTTTAACAACTCTAGAGACAAGGAGGTTAAGAGGAGATCAGATTGAAGTTTTTAAGATATTGAATGGGTATGAAAATATTGATAGAAATATGTTTTTCTCACTCAAGAAGGATAGCAGAACTAGAGGACATGAGGTAAAATTAGTAAAGGATCAATGTAGATTGGACATCAGGAAGCACTCGTTCTCACAGAGGACAATAAATTAATGGAACAAATTGTCTACAGATTGTGTAACTGCTAGCAGCGTGAATATGTTTAAAAACAAGGTTGACACATATCTCAGGAGGGCGGGTTATAAGTAGATGAACATTGTTGGACTCTCGATAGGCCAATGGCTTCCTTGTCCACTTGCCATCTGGGCCTTTGGCTTGGATGGCAAATCTTGTTAAATCTTGTTAAATTATGTAACGTTCGTTGCTTCGTGTCCTCCAGTGACCTTGGAAGTAAATTATGTAACGTTCGTTGCTTCGTGTCCTCCAGTGACCTTGGAAGTAAGTACACTTTTAAAGTCCTCTGCTGATAGAAAGCACCAACAGTTATGTTTTATATGTTTTACTTGTCTCATATATTAATCATTTGTCTTATTGTTTATACCTTAACAGTGTGAGCCCAAAGTAAAATTTCCATTTTGTGTGATATATTTAATGGACAATAAAGGTTTTCAAATCAATTCAATACGTGCGATGTTTTTTACATTCTTTGAAATATGTAGGACTATTGAGTCGCTCGTCAAGCTTTTGTCAAATTTAGACATTTCTAACCTTTGTAATATATCTACATGTGTGACACCCGTCAATGCTTACCAATATCTACGTGTGTGACACCCGTCAATGCTTACCAATATCTACATGTGTGACACCCGTCAATGCTTACCAATATCTACGTGTGTGACACCCGTCAATGCTTACCAATATCTACGTGTGTGACACCCATCAATGCTTACCAATATCTACGTGTGTGACACCCGTCAATGCTTACCAATATCTACGTGTGTGACACCCGTCAATGCTTACCAATATCTACGTGTGTGACACCCGTCAATGCTTACCAATATCTACGTGTGTGACACCCGTCAATGCTTACCAATATCTACGTGTGTGACACCCGTCAATGCTTACCAATATCTACGTGTGTGACACCCGTCAATGCTTACCAATATCTACGTGTGTGACACCCGTCAATGCTTACCAATATCTACGTGTGTGACACCCGTCAATGCTTACCAATATCTACGTGTGTGACACCCGTCAATGCTTACCAATATCTACGTGTGTGACACCCGTCAATGCTTACCAATATCTACGTGTGTGACACCCATCAATGCTTACCAATATCTACGTGTGTGACACCCGTCAATACTTACCAATATCTTACGTGTGTGACACCCGTCAATGCTTACCAATATGTGTACGAATTACGATGCACACGTGTCCAAACTATGATTCCGCCTATTAAGATCCACCATTTCACTCTCCACAACCTCCACCAGCAAACCTGGCTCAAATGCACTGATGTCATGTCAGATCGTATGAATTTTTTAAAAACTTCTTATCCAAACTGACTATGCCCTACATTCGTCTGAAACACACCAGGAACTCTAACTGACGCATGACCCCTCCTACAATTATGCTGCTGCTGCTGCTGTTGGTGTGTTTCGATGATGACGTACGCTGTTGATATGACAATGTTGCTGTGTCGTCGTTGTTGTCAGTGCTGTCTTGTACCCGGCGTTCACGGTGCGTCTGACACACGTGTTACAGTTTGACCTTGTCTGCGACGACGCGTTGAAGGTGCCTTTTGCCTCAACAGTTTTCATCAGCGGAATTCTCGTAGGAGCCCTAGTTTCAGGCCCTGTGGCAGATCGGTAGGTCATATATATATATATATATATATATATATATATATATATATATATATATATATATATATATATATATATATATATATATATATATATATATATATATATATATATACAGCACCGCATATATACATATCGATACACATATCTAAGAATGTACGTATGGATGTGTTTGTGTGTACGTGCGTACGTGCGTGGGTGTGTGTGTGTTTGTATGTATGTATGTATGTATGTATGTATGTATGTATGTATGTATGTATGTATGTATGTATGTATGTATGTATGTGTGTAACAATGTATGTATAAATGTATGAATGTATGTATGTAGGTATGCATGCATGTATGTTTGTATGTATGCATGCATATATGTATGCGTGATTGTATGTATGCAGGTGTGTATGTATGTATGTATGTATGTATGTATGTCTGTATTTATGCAATTATGGATATATGTATGTATGTATGTATGTATGTATGTATGTATGCGTGTATGTATGTATGTATGTATGTATGTAAGTATGTACGTATGTACGTATGTACGTATGTATGTATGTATGTATGTATGTATGTATGTATGTATGTATGTATGTATGTATGTATGTATATATGTTTGTATGCAATTATGCATGTATGCATTTATGTGTATGTATGGATGTATGTATGCATATATGAATGTATGTACGTAGGTATGCATGTATGTATGCATGATTGTATATATGCAGTTGTGTATGTATACATCTATGTATGTATGTATGTATGTATGTATGTATGTATGTATGTATGTATGTATGTATGTATGTATGTATGTATGCATGTATGTATGTATGTTGTATGTATGTATGTATATATGTATGTATGTATGCATATATGTATGTATGTGTGTATGTATATATGTATGAAAACATATATTAAATATCACAGGATTGTCATTCTTGTTGACCAAATGAACAAAGCTCAGCCAATCAATTTCACCATCGACGCCTGCACGTACATTTCACGTACATTTCACGTGCATTTCACGTTCACACACACGCCCTAAGGTTACAAGGTTAGGCGAGTTCATTGTGTCATGACAAAAACGTTGACATATGTTGACATATTTGCTTTTCCAAGACAAGGTATTATTGAAAAAAGATTCACCCAAGGATGACGTCATGTCTGTTTCTCATCAGATTGGGCCGGAAGACAATGGTGCTGATATTCATCATCCTCAAGGTAATCGGCTGCATCATGTCGACGTTGGCGAACAACTTCAACTTCTTCGCAACGGCTCGATTCATATTGGGCGTTGGGAACTCCGGTGTATACCTGGGGGCGTTCGTTCTTTGTGAGTAATGCCGTCTGCATCTATGTCAATTGTCAAAGCGCTCCTATTTGGTTTTATTAAATTTCGCGCTTCCAACTTGGTATGCTGTTGAAACGTCAAACGTCAAACGTCAAACGTCAAACGTCAAACGTCAAACCAATGGGAGTCTTTTCGATCCGCGTCATGTGTCCAGTTGGATATTATTTTTTTTAACAAGATTGCCATCCCAAACAACAAGTTCCTGATGGCAAGTGGACAAGGAAGCCATTGGCTTATCGAGAGTCCAACAATTTTCTCATCTATGTGTAGCTCGCCCTTATCAAATATCTGTCAATTCTATTTTTAAATATATTTACATTACTAGGAGTAACACAATCATTTGGCAATTTGTTCCATTCATTTATCGCCCTCTATGAGAAAGAGTACTTTCTCATGTCCAACCTACACTGCTCCTTAACTAATGCTGCTTTGTGTCCTCTGGTTCTACTGCCTTTTTTAAGTTTGAAGAACATATTCCTATCAACATCCTCATAACCGTTCATTATTTTAAACACTTCTATTTGGTCTCCTCTTAGTCTCCTGGTCTCTAGTGTTGTCAAACCATGTAGTAATAAGCGGCTTTCATAAATAAGGTATCTCACTATGAGCAAATTAGACTAACAAAATGGACTTCCATTGTTTTGTTTCGTCAGCAACATCTGTCGAGGAATGAAAACAATGAAAGTCAATGTTCATGAGTTAGTGTAACAAACAGAAGCACCTGGTGCAGACAAGTCAATGTTCATGTGTTAGTGTAACAAACAGAAGCACATGGTGCAGACAAGTCAATGTTCATGTGTTAGTGTAACAAACAGAAGCACATGGTGCAGACAAGTCAATGTTCATGTGTTAGTGTAACAAACAGAAGCACATGGTGCAGACAAGTCAATGTTCATGTGTTAGTGTAACAAACAGAAGCACATGGTGCAGACAAGTCAATGTTCATGAGTTAGTGTAACAAACAGAAGCACATGGTGCAGACAAGCAGGAACTTCCACTGTTTGGATTTGTCAACAGCGGTATGTTGTTCACGACAACAGCTCCTATTCACCGGTGATATGTTGTGTTCATGATAACATCGCCTGTTCAAAAGCGGCATATTGTGCTCACGAAAACAGCTCCTGTTCAACAGCGGTATGTTGTGTTCACGACAACAGCGCCTGTTCAATAGTGGTATGTTGTGTTCACGACAACAGCTCCTGTTTAACAGCGGTGTGTTGTGTTCACGATAACAGCTCCTGTTTAACAGCGGTATGTTGTGTTCACGATAACAGCTCCTGTTTAACAGCGGTGTGTTGTGTTCATGATAACAGCTCCTGTTTAACAGCGGTGTGTTGTGTTCATGATAACAGCTCCTGTTTAACAGCGGTGTGTTGTGTTCATGATAACAGCTCCTGTTTAACAGCGGTGTGTTGTGTTCATGATAACAGCTCCTGTTTAACAGCGGTGTGTTGTGTTCATGATAACAGCTCCTGTTTAACAGCGGTATGTTGTGTTCATGATAACAGCTCCTGTTTAACAGCGGTGTGTTGTGTTCATGATAACAGCTCCTGTTTAACAGCGGTGTGTTGTGTTCATGATAACAGCTCCTGTTTAACAGCGGTGTGTTGTGTTCATGATAACAGCTCCTGTTTAAAAGCGGTGTGTTGTGTTCATGATAACAGCTCCTGTTTAACAGCGGTGTGTTGTGTTCATGATAACAGCTCCTGTTTAACAGCGGTGTGTTGTGTTCATGATAACAGCTCCTGTTTAACAGCGGTGTGTTGTGTTCATGATAACAGCTCCTGTTTAAAAGCGGTGTGTTGTGTTCATGATAACAGCTCCTGTTTAACAGCGGTGTGTTGTGTTCATGATAACAGCTCCTGTTTAACAGCGGTATGTTGTGTTCATGACAACAGCTCCTGCTCAACAGCGGTATGTTGTGTTCATGACAACAGCTCCTGTTCAACAGCGGCATGTTGTTCACGACAACAGCTCCTGTTCAACAGCGGCATGTTGCTCATGACAACAGCTCCTGATTCCCATATCGGTCTACTATAACAAACAAATTGTTCCTACTGTTTATTCAGCGTTGCCAGTTCTCTGTAAAATTTTATTTGGTAATATATAATTGAACGTTTTAATGCATTCGATTTTGTGATTCTGATGTTTGTGCCTAGGATAATTAATTAATTTAATTTTGATTTCTATGGTGGGGTCATAATCATCATAATCATCATCATTATAAGAAGTATGATGTCATATGTGTTAATAGTGATAGAAGTGGTTGGTCCGAAGTATCGCAGTGCCATGGGCGTCGGGATTGGTCTTCTGTTTGGACTCGGCACTATGATAATCGCCAGCCTGGCGTACTTCATCCGAAGCGATTTTCACATGAATATCGCCATGATGGTGCCCAATGTGCTCTTCCTCTCCTACTTCGTGTACGTATGCCTCGCCTCACCTAGTGCAGTATGTGCTCTTCCTCTCCTACTTCTCGTGTACGTATGCCTCGCCTCACCTAGTGCAGTATGTACTCTTCCTCTCCTACTTCGTGTACGTATGCCTCACCTCACTTAGTGCAGTATGTACTCTTCCTCTCCTACTTCGTGTACGTATGCCTCACCTCACCTAGTGCAGTATGTGCTCTTCCTCTCTTACTTCGTGTACGTATGCCTCGCCTCACCTAGTGCAGTATGTGCTCTTCCTCTCCTACTTCTCGTGTACGTATGCCTCGCCTCACCTAGTGCAGTATGTACTCTTCCTCTCCTACTTCGTGTACGTATGCCTCACCTCACCTAGTGCAGTATGTACTCTTCCTCTCCTACTTCGTGTACGTATGCCTCACCTCACCTAGTGCAGTACGTGCTCTTCCTCTCCTACTTCGTGTACGTATGCCTCACCTCACCTAGTGCAGTATGTACTCTTCCTCTCCTACTTCGTGTACGTATGCCTCACCTCACCTAGTGCAGTATGTACTCTTCCTCTCCTACTTCGTGTACGTATGCCTCGCCTCACCTAGTGCAGTATTTATTCTTCCTCTCCTACTTCGTGTACGTATGCCTCACCTCACCTAGTGCAGTATGTACTCTTCCTCTCCTACTTCGTGTACGTATGCCTCACCTCACCTAGAGCAGTATTTACTCTTCCTCTCCTACTTCTCGTGTACGTATGCCTCACCTCACCTAGTGCAGTATGTACTCTTCCTCTCCTACTTCTTGTACGTATGCCTCACCTCACCTAGTGCAGTATGTACTCTTCCTCTCTTACTTCGTGTACGTATGCCTCACCTCACCTAGTGCAGTATGTACTCTTCCTCTCCTACTTCGTGTACGTATGCCTCACCTCACCTAGTGCAGTATGTGCTCTTCCTCTCTTACTTCGTGTACGTATGCCTCACCTCACCTAGTGCAGTATGTGCTCTTCCTCTCCTACTTCGTGTACGTATGCCTCACCTCACCTACTGCAGTATGTACTCTTCCTCTCCTACTTCGTGTACGTATGCCTCGCCTCACCTTGAGCAGTATTTACTCTTCCTCTCCTACTTCGTGTACGTATGCCTCACCTCACCTAGTGCAGTATGTACTCTTCCTCTCCTACTTCGTGTACGTATGCCTCACCTCACCTAGTGCAGTATTTACTCTTCCTCTCCTACTTCGTGTACGTATGCCTCACCTCACCTAGTGCAGTATGTGCTCTTCCTCTCTTACTTCGTGTACGTATCCCTCACCTCACCTAGTGCAGTATGTGCTCTTCTTCTCCTACTTCGTGTACGTATGCCTCACCTCACCTAGTGCAGTATGTACTCTTCCTCTCCTACTTCGTGTACGTATGCCTCGCCTCACCTAGTGCAGTATTTACTCTTCCTCTCCTTCTTCGTGTACGTATGCCTCACCTCACCTAGTGCAGTATGTACTCTTCCTCTCCTACTTTGTGTACGTATGCCTCGCCTCACTTAGTGCAGTATGTGCTCTTCCTCTCCTACTTCTCGTGTACGTATGCCTCACCTCACCTAGTGCAGTATGTGCTCTTCCTCTCCTACTTCGTGTACGTATGCCTCACCTCACCTAGTGCAGTATGTACTCTTCCTCTCCTACTTCGTGTACGTATGCCTCACCTCACCTAGTGCAGTATGTACTCTTCCTCTCCTACTTCGTGTACGTATTCCTCGCCTCACCTAGTGCAGTATGTACTCTTCCTCTCCTACTTCGTGTACGTATGCCTCACCTCACCTAGTGCAGTATGTACTCTTCCTCTCCTACTTCGTGTACGTATGCCTCACCTCACCTAGTGCAGTATGTGCTCTTCCTCTCTTATTTCGTGTACGTATGCCTCGCCTCACCTAGTGCAGTATGTACTCTTCCTCTCCTACTTCGTGTACGTATGCCTCACTTCACCTAGTGCAGTATGTACTCTTCCTCTCCTACTTCGTGTACGTATGCCTCGCCTCACATAGTGCAGTATGTACACTTCCTCTCCTACTTCGTGTACGTATGCCTCGCCTCACCTAGTGCAGTATGTACTCTTCCTCTCCTACTTCGTGTACGTATGCCTCGCCTCACCTAGTGCAGTATTTACTCTTCCTCTCCTACTTCGTGTACGTATGCCTCACCTCACCTAGTGCAGTATGTACTCTTCCTCTCCTACTTCGTGTACGTATGCCTCACCTCACTTAGTGCAGTATTTACTCTTCCTCTCCTACATCTCGTGTACGTATGCCTCACCTCACCTAATGCAGTATGTACTCTTCCTCTCCTACTTCGTGTACGTATGCCTCACCTCACCTAGTGCAGTATGTACTCTTCCTCTCCTACTTCGTGTACGTATGCCTCACCTCACCTAGTGCAGTATGTACTCTTCCTCTCCTACTTCATGTACGTATGCCTCACCTCACCTAGTGCAGTATGTACTCTTCCTCTCCTACTTCGTGTACGTATGCCGCGCCTCACCTAGTGCAGTATTTACTCTTCCTCTCCTACTTCGTGTACGTATGCCTCACCTCACCTAGTGCAGTATGTACTCTTCCTCTCCTACTTCGTGTACGTATGCCTCACCTCACCTAGTGCAGTATGTACTCTTCCTCTCCTACTTCGTGTACGTATTCCTCGCCTCACCTAGTGCAGTATGTACTCTTCCTCTCCTACTTCGTGTACGTATGCCTCACCTCACCTAGTGCAGTATGTACTCTTCCTCTCCTACTTCGTGTACGTATGCCTCACCTCACCTAGTGCAGTATGTGCTCTTCCTCTCTTATTTCGTGTACGTATGCCTCGCCTCACCTAGTGCAGTATGTACTCTTCCTCTCCTACTTCGTGTACGTATGCCTCACCTCACCTAGTGCAGTATGTACTCTTCCTCTCCTACTTCGTGTACGTATGCCTCGCCTCACATAGTGCAGTATGTACACTTCCTCTCCTACTTCGTGTACGTATGCCTCGCCTCACCTAGTGCAGTATGTACTCTTCCTCTCCTACTTCGCGTACGTATGCCTCGCCTCACCTAGTGCAGTATTTACTCTTCCTCTCCTACTTCGTGTACGTATGCCTCACCTCACCTAGTGCAGTATGTACTCTTCCTCTCCTACTTCGTGTACGTATGCCTCACCTCACCTAGTGCAGTATTTACTCTTCCTCTCCTACTTCTCGTGTACGTATGCCTCACCTCACCTAGTGCAGTATGTACTCTTCCTCTCCTACTTCGTGTACGTATGCCTCACCTCACCTAGTGCAGTATGTACTCTTCCTCTCCTACTTCGTGTACGTATGCCTCACCTCACCTAGTGCAGTATGTACTCTTCCTCTCCTACTTCATGTACGTATGCCTCACCTCACCTAGTGCAGTATGTACTCTTCCTCTCCTACTTCGTGTACGTATGCCTCGCCTCACCTAGTGCAGTATTTACTCTTCCTCTCCTACTTCGTGTACGTATGCCTCACCTCACCTAGTGCAGTATGTACTCTTTCTCTCCTACTTCGTGTACGTATGCCTCACCTCACCTAGTGTAGTATGTGCTCTTCCTCTCCTACTTCGTGTACGTATGCCTCGCCTCACCTAGTGCAGTATGTGCTCTTCCTCTCTTACTTCGTGTACGTATCCCTCACCTCACCTAGTGCAGTATGTGCTCTTCCTCTCCTACTTCGTGTACGTATGCCTCACCTCACCTAGTGCAGTATGTACTCTTCCTCTCCTACTTCGTGTACGTATGCCTCACCTCACCTAGTGCAGTATTTACTCTTCCTCTCCTACTTCGAGTACGTATGCCTCGCCTCACCTAGTGCAGTATGTGCTCTTCCTCTCCTACTTTGTGTACGTATGCCTCACCTCACCTAGTGCAGTATGTACACTTCCTCTCCTACTTCGTGTACGTATGCCTCGCCTCACCTAGTGCAGTATGTACTCTTCCTCTCCTACTTCGTGTACGTATGCCTCGCCTCACCTAGTGCAGTATTTACTCTTCCTCTCCTACTTCGTGTACGTATGCCTCACCTCACCTAGTGCAGTATGTACTCTTCCTCTCCTACTTCGTGTACGTATGCCTCACCTCACCTAGTGCAGTATTTACTCTTCCTCTCCTACTTCTCGTGTACGTATGCCTCACCTCACCTAGTGCAGTATGTACTCTTCCTCTCCTACTTCGTGTACGTATGCCTCACCTCACCTAGTGCAGTATGTACTCTTCCTCTCCTACTTCGTGTACGTATGCCTCACCTCACCTAGTGCAGTATTTACTCTTCCTCTCCTACTTCTCGTGTACGTATGCCTCACCTCACCTAGTGCAGTATGTACTCTTCCTCTCCTACTTCGTGTACGTATGCCTCACCTCACCTAGTGCAGTATGTACTCTTCCTCTCCTACTTCGTGTACGTATGCCTCACCTCACCTAGTGCAGTATGTACTCTTCCTCTCCTACTTCATGTACGTATGCCTCACCTCACCTAGTGCAGTATGTACTCTTCCTCTCCTACTTCGTGTACGTATGCCTCGCCTCACCTAGTGCAGTATTTACTCTTCCTCTCCTACTTCGTGTACGTATGCCTCACCTCACCTAGTGCAGTATGTACTCTTTCTCTCCTACTTCGTGTACGTATGCCTCACCTCACCTAGTGTAGTATGTGCTCTTCCTCTCCTACTTCGTGTACGTATGCCTCGCCTCACCTAGTGCAGTATGTGCTCTTCCTCTCTTACTTCGTGTACGTATCCCTCACCTCACCTAGTGCAGTATGTGCTCTTCCTCTCCTACTTCGTGTACGTATGCCTCACCTCACCTAGTGCAGTATGTACTCTTCCTCTCCTACTTCGTGTACGTATGCCTCACCTCACCTAGTGCAGTATGTACTCTTCCTCTCCTACTTCGTGTACGTATGCCTCACCTCACCTAGTGCAGTATTTACTCTTCCTCTCCTACTTCGAGTACGTATGCCTCGCCTCACCTAGTGCAGTATGTGCTCTTCCTCTCCTACTTTGTGTACGTATGCCTCGCCTCACTTAGTGCAGTATGTGCTCTTCCTCTCCTACTTCTCGTGTACGTATGCCTCACCTCACCTAGTGCAGTATGTGCTCTTCCTCTCCTACTTCGTGTACGTATGCCTCACCTCACCTAGTGCAGTATGTACTCTTCCTCTCCTACTTCGTGTACGTATGCCTCACCTCACCTAGTGCAGTATGTACTCTTCCTCTCCTACTTCGTGTACGTATGCCTCACCTCACCTAGTGCAGTATGAACTCTTCCTCTCCTACTTCGTGTACGTATGCCTCACCTCACCTAGTGCAGTATTTACTCTTCCTCTCCTACTTCATGTACGTATGCCTCACCTCACCTAGTGCAGTATGTGCTCTTCCTCTCCTACTTCGTGTACGTATGCCTCACCTCACCTAGTGCAGTATGTACTCTTCCTCTCCTACTTCGTGTACGTATGCCTCACCTCACCTAGTGCAGTATGTACTCTTCCTCTCCTACTTCGTGTACGTATGCCTCGCCACACCTAGTGCAGTATGTACTCTTCCTCTCCTACTTCGTGTACGTATGCCTCACCTCACCTAGTGCAGTATGTACTCTTCCTCTCCTACTTCGTGTACGTATGCCTCGCCTCACATAGTGCAGTATGTACACTTCCTCTCCTACTTCGTGTACGTATGCCTCGCCTCACCTAGTGCAGTATGTACTCTTCCTCTCCTACTTCGCGTACGTATGCCTCGCCTCACCTAGTGCAGTATTTACTCTTCCTCTCCTACTTCGTGTACGTATGCCTCACCTCACCTAGTGCAGTATGTACTCTTCCTCTCCTACTTCGTGTACGTATGCCTCACCTCACCTAGTGCAGTATTTACTCTTCCTCTCCTACTTCTCGTGTACGTATGCCTCACCTCACCTAGTGCAGTATGTACTCTTCCTCTCCTACTTCGTGTACGTATGCCTCACCTCACCTAGTGCAGTATGTACTCTTCCTCTCCTACTTCGTGTACGTATGCCTCACCTCACCTAGTGCAGTATGTACTCTTCCTCTCCTACTTCATGTACGTATGCCTCACCTCACCTAGTGCAGTATGTACTCTTCCTCTCCTACTTCGTGTACGTATGCCTCGCCTCACCTAGTGCAGTATTTACTCTTCCTCTCCTACTTCGTGTACGTATGCCTCACCTCACCTAGTGCAGTATGTACTCTTTCTCTCCTACTTCGTGTACGTATGCCTCACCTCACCTAGTGTAGTATGTGCTCTTCCTCTCCTACTTCGTGTACGTATGCCTCGCCTCACCTAGTGCAGTATGTGCTCTTCCTCTCTTACTTCGTGTACGTATCCCTCACCTCACCTAGTGCAGTATGTGCTCTTCCTCTCCTACTTCGTGTACGTATGCCTCACCTCACCTAGTGCAGTATGTACTCTTCCTCTCCTACTTCGTGTACGTATGCCTCACCTCACCTAGTGCAGTATTTACTCTTCCTCTCCTACTTCGAGTACGTATGCCTCGCCTCACCTAGTGCAGTATGTGCTCTTCCTCTCCTACTTTGTGTACGTATGCCTCACCTCACCTAGTGCAGTATGTACACTTCCTCTCCTACTTCGTGTACGTATGCCTCGCCTCACCTAGTGCAGTATGTACTCTTCCTCTCCTACTTCGTGTACGTATGCCTCGCCTCACCTAGTGCAGTATTTACTCTTCCTCTCCTACTTCGTGTACGTATGCCTCACCTCACCTAGTGCAGTATGTACTCTTCCTCTCCTACTTCGTGTACGTATGCCTCACCTCACCTAGTGCAGTATTTACTCTTCCTCTCCTACTTCTCGTGTACGTATGCCTCACCTCACCTAGTGCAGTATGTACTCTTCCTCTCCTACTTCGTGTACGTATGCCTCACCTCACCTAGTGCAGTATGTACTCTTCCTCTCCTACTTCGTGTACGTATGCCTCACCTCACCTAGTGCAGTATGTACTCTTCCTCTCCTACTTCATGTACGTATGCCTCACCTCACCTAGTGCAGTATGTACTCTTCCTCTCCTACTTCGTGTACGTATGCCTCGCCTCACCTAGTGCAGTATTTACTCTTCCTCTCCTACTTCGTGTACGTATGCCTCACCTCACCTAGTGCAGTATGTACTCTTTCTCTCCTACTTCGTGTACGTATGCCTCACCTCACCTAGTGTAGTATGTGCTCTTCCTCTCCTACTTCGTGTACGTATGCCTCGCCTCACCTAGTGCAGTATGTGCTCTTCCTCTCTTACTTCGTGTACGTATCCCTCACCTCACCTAGTGCAGTATGTGCTCTTCCTCTCCTACTTCGTGTACGTATGCCTCACCTCACCTAGTGCAGTATGTACTCTTCCTCTCCTACTTCGTGTACGTATGCCTCACCTCACCTAGTGCAGTATGTACTCTTCCTCTCCTACTTCGTGTACGTATGCCTCACCTCACCTAGTGCAGTATTTACTCTTCCTCTCCTACTTCGAGTACGTATGCCTCGCCTCACCTAGTGCAGTATGTGCTCTTCCTCTCCTACTTTGTGTACGTATGCCTCGCCTCACTTAGTGCAGTATGTGCTCTTCCTCTCCTACTTCGTGTACGTATGCCTCACCTCACCTAGTGCAGTATGTACTCTTCCTCTCCTACTTCGTGTACGTATGCCTCACCTCACCTAGTGCAGTATGTACTCTTCCTCTCCTACTTCGTGTACGTATGCCTCACCTCACCTAGTGCAGTATGAACTCTTCCTCTCCTACTTCGTGTACGTATGCCTCACCTCACCTAGTGCAGTATTTACTCTTCCTCTCCTACTTCATGTACGTATGCCTCACCTCACCTAGTGCAGTATGTGCTCTTCCTCTCCTACTTCGTGTACGTATGCCTCACCTCACCTAGTGCAGTATGTACTCTTCCTCTCCTACTTCGTGTACGTATGCCTCACCTCACCTAGTGCAGTATGTACTCTTCCTCTCCTACTTCGTGTACGTATGCCTCGCCACACCTAGTGCAGTATTTACTCTTCCTCTCCTACTTCGTGTACGTATGCCTCACCTCACCTAGTGCAGTATGTACTCTTCCTCTCCTACTTCGTGTACGTATGCCTCACCTCACCTAGTGCAGTATGTACTCTTCATCTCCTACTTCGTGTACGTATGCCTCACCTCACCTAGTGCAGTATGTTCTCTTCCTCTCCTACTTCGTGTACGTATTCCTCGCCTCACCTAGTGCAGTATGTACTCTTTCTCTCCTACTTCGTGTACGTATGCCTCGCCTCACCTAGTGCAGTATGTTCTCTTCCTCTCCTACTTCGTGTACGTATGCCTCACTTCACCTGGTGCAGTATGTTCTCTTCCTCTCCTACTTCGTGTACGTATTCCTCGCCTCACCTAGTGCAGTATGTACTCTTTCTCTCCTACTTCGTGTACGTATGCCTCGCCTCACCTAGTGCAGTATGTTCTCTTCCTCTCCTACTTCGTGTACGTATGCCTCACTTCACCTGGTGCAGTATGTTCTCTTCCTCTCCTACTTCGTGTACGTATGCCTCGCCTCACCTAGTGCAGTATGTACTCTTTCTCTCCTACTTCGTGTACGTATGCCTCGCCTCACCTAGTGCAGTATTTGCTCTTCCTCTCTTACTTCGTGTACGCATGCCTCACCTCACCTAGTGCAGTATGTGCTCTTCCTCTCCTACTTCGAGTACGTATGCCTCGCCTCACCTAGTGCAGTATATACTCTTCCTCTCCTACTTCGTGTACGTATGCCTCACCTCACCTAGTGCAGAATGTGCTCTTCCTCTCCTACTTCGTGTACGTATGCCTCACCTCACCTAGTGCAGTATGTGCTCTTCCTCTCCTACTTCGTGTACGTAGGCCTCTCCTCACCTAGTGCAGTATGTTCTCTTCCTCTCCTACTTCGTGTACGTATGCCTCACCTCACCTAGTGCAGTATGTGCTCTTCCTCTCCTACTTCGAGTACGTATGCCTCGCCTCACCTAGTGCAGTATGTACTCTTCCTCTCCTACCTCGTGTACGTATGCCTCACCTCACCTAGTGCAGTATGTTCTCTTCCTCTCCTACTTCGTGTACGTATTCCTCGCCTCACCTAGTGCAGTATGTACTATTCCTCTCCTACTTCGTGTACGTATGCCTCACCTCACCTAGTTCAGTATGTGCTCTTCCTCTCCTACTTCGTGTACGTAGACCTCACCTCACCTAGTGCAGTATGTTCTCTTCCTCTCCTACTTCGTGTACGTATGCCTCACCTCACCTAGTGCAGTATGTGCTCTTCCTCTCCTACTTCGAGTACGTATGCCTCGCCTCACTTAGTGCAGTATGTACTCTTCCTCTCCTACTTCGTGTACGTATGCCTCACCTCACCTAGTGCAGAATGTGCTCTTCCTCTCCTACTTCGTGTACATATGCCTCACCTCACCTAGTGCAGTATGTACTCTTCCTCTCCTACTTCGTGTACGTATGCCTCGCCTCACCTAGTGCAGTATGTACTCTTCCTCTCCTACTACGTGTACGTATGCCTCACCTCACCTAGTGCAGTATGTGCTCTTCCTCTCCTACTTCGTGTACCTATGCCTCACCTCACCTAGTGTAGTATGTGCTCTTCCTCTCCTACTTCGTGTACGTATGCCTCGCCTCACCTAGTGCAGTATGTACTCTTCCTCTCCTACTTCGTGTACGTATGCCTCGCCTCACCTAGTGCAGTATGTACTCTTCCTCTCCTACTTCGTGTACGTATGCCTCGCCTCACCTAGTGCAGTATATGCTCTTCCTCTCCTACTACGTGTACGTATGCCTCGCCTCACCTAGTGCAGTATGTGCTCTTCCTCTCCTACTTCGTGTACGTATGCCTCGCCTCACCTAGTGCAGTATATGCTCTTCCTCTCCTACTACGTGTACGTATGCCTCGCCTCACCTAGTGCAGTATGTACTCTTCCTCTCCTACTACGTGTACGTATGCCTCGCCTCACCTAGTGCAGTATGTACTCTTCCTCTCCTACTACGTGTACGTATGCCTCACCTCACCTAGTGCAGTATGTGCTCTTCCTCTCCTACTTCGTGTACGTATGATTCGCCTCACCTAGTGCAGTATATGCTCTTCCTCTCCTACTACGTGTACTTATGCCTCGCCTCACCTAGTGCAGTATGTACTCTTCCTCTCCTACTTCGTGTACGTATGCCTCGACTCACCTAGTGAAGTATGTACTCTTCCTCTCCTACTTCGTGTACGTATGCCTCGCCTTACCTAGTGCAGTATGTACTCTTCCTCTCCTACTTCGTGTACGTATGCCTCGCCTCACCTAGTGCAGTATGTGCTCTTCCTCTCCTACTTCGTGTACGTATGCCTCGCCTCACCTAGTGCAGTATATGCTCTTCCTCTCCTACTACATGTACGTATGCCTCGCCTCACCTAGTGCAGTATGTACTCTTCCTCTCCTACTTCGTGTACGTATGCCTCGCCTCACCTAGTGCAGTATGTACTCTTCCTCTCCTACTACGTGTACGTATGCCTCGCCTCACCTAGTGCAGTATGTACTCTTCCTCTCCTACTTCGTGTACGTATTCCTCGCCTCACCTAGTGCAGTATGTGCTCTTCCTCTCCTACTTCTCGTGTACGTATGCCTCACCTCACCTAGTGCAGTATGTGCTCTTCCTCTCCTACTTCGTGTACGTATGCCTCACCTCACCTAGTGCAGTATGTACTCTTCCTCTCCTACTTCGTGTACGTATGCCTCACCTCACCTAGTGCAGTATGTACTCTTCCTCTCCTACTTCGTGTACGTATGCCTCACCTCACCTAGTGCAGTATGAACTCTTCCTCTCCTACTTCGTGTACGTATGCCTCACCTCACCTAGTGCAGTATTTACTCTTCCTCTCCTACTTCATGTACGTATGCCTCACCTCACCTAGTGCAGTATGTGCTCTTCCTCTCCTACTTCGTGTACGTATGCCTCACCTCACCTAGTGCAGTATGTACTCTTCCTCTCCTACTTCGTGTACGTATACCTCACCTCACCTAGTGCAGTATGTACTCTTCCTCTCCTACTTCGTGTACGTATGCCTCGCCACACCTAGTGCAGTATTTACTCTTCCTCTCCTACTTCGTGTACGTATGCCTCACCTCACCTAGTGCAGTATGTACTCTTCCTCTCCTACTTCGTGTACGTATGCCTCACCTCACCTAGTGCAGTATGTACTCTTCCTCTCCTACTTCGTGTACGTATGCCTCACCTCACCCAGTGCAGTATGTTCTCTTCCTCTCCTACTTCGTGTACGTATTCCTCGCCTCACCTAGTGCAGTATGTACTCTTTCTCTCCTACTTCGTGTACGTATGCCTCACCTCACCTAGTGCAGTATGTACTCTTCCTCTCCTACTTCGTGTACGTATGCCTCACCTCACCCAGTGCAGTATGTTCTCTTCCTCTCCTACTTCGTGTACGTATTCCTCGCCTCACCTAGTGCAGTATGTACTATTTCTCTCCTACTTCGTGTACGTATGCCTCGCCTCACCTAGTGCAGTATGTTCTCTTCCTCTCCTACTTCGTGTACGTATGCCTCACTTCACCTGGTGCAGTATGTTCTCTTCCTCTCCTACTTCGTGTACGTATTCCTCGCCTCACCTAGTGCAGTATGTACTCTTTCTCTCCTACTTCGTGTACGTATGCATCGCCTCACCTAGTGCAGTATGTTCTCTTCCTCTCCTACTTCGTGTACGTATGCCTCACTTCACCTGGTGCAGTATGTTCTCTTCCTCTCCTACTTCGTGTACGTATGCCTCGCCTCACCTAGTGCAGTATGTACTCTTTCTCTCCTACTTCGTGTACGTATGCCTCGCCTCACCTAGTGCAGTATGTGCTCTTCCTCTCTTACTTCGTGTACGCATGCCTCACCTCACCTAGTGCAGTATGTGCTCTTCCTCTCCTACTTCGAGTACGTATGCCTCGCCTCACCTAGTGCAGTATATACTCTTCCTCTCCTACTTCGTGTACGTATGCCTCACCTCACCTAGTGCAGAATGTGCTCTTCCTCTCCTACTTCGTGTACGTATGCCTCACCTCACCTAGTGCAGTATGTGCTCTTCCTCTCCTACTTCGTGTACGTAGGCCTCACCTCACCTAGTGCAGTATGTTCTCTTCCTCTCCTACTTCGTGTACGTATGCCTCACCTCACCTAGTGCAGTATGTGCTCTTCCTCTCCTACTTCGAGTACGTATGCCTCGCCTCACCTAGTGCAGTATGTACTCTTCCTCTCCTACCTCGTGTACGTATGCCTCACCTCACCTAGTGCAGTATGTTCTCTTCCTCTCCTACTTCGTGTACGTATTCCTCGCCTCACCTAGTGCAGTATGTACTATTCCTCTCCTACTTCGTGTACGTATGCCTCACCTCACCTAGTTCAGTATGTGCTCTTCCTCTCCTACTTCGTGTACGTAGACCTCACCTCACCTAGTGCAGTATGTTCTCTTCCTCTCCTACTTCGTGTACGTATGCCTCACCTCACCTAGTGCAGTATGTGCTCTTCCTCTCCTACTTCGAGTACGTATGCCTCGCCTCACTTAGTGCAGTATGTACTCTTCCTCTCCTACTTCGTGTACGTATGCCTCACCTCACCTAGTGCAGTATGTACTCTTCCTCTCCTACTTCGTGTACGTATGCCTCGCCTCACCTAGTGCAGTATGTACTCTTCCTCTCCTACTACGTGTACGTATGCCTCACCTCACCTAGTGCAGTATGTGCTCTTCCTCTCCTACTTCGTGTACCTATGCCTCACCTCACCTAGTGTAGTATGTGCTCTTCCTCTCCTACTTCGTGTACGTATGCCTCGCCTCACCTAGTGCAGTATGTACTCTTCCTCTCCTACTTCGTGTACGTATGCCTCGCCTCACCTAGTGCAGTATGTTCTCTTCCTCTCCTACTTCGTGTACGTATGCCTCGCCTCACCTAGTGCAGTATATGCTCTTCCTCTCCTACTACGTGTACGTATGCCTCGCCTCACCTAGTGCAGTATGTGCTCTTCCTCTCCTACTTCGTGTACGTATGCCTCGCCTCACCTAGTGCAGTATATGCTCTTCCTCTCCTACTACGTGTACGTATGCCTCGCCTCACCTAGTGCAGTATGTACTCTTCCTCTCCTACTACGTGTACGTATGCCTCGCCTCACCTAGTGCAGTATGTACTCTTCCTCTCCTACTACGTGTACGTATGCCTCACCTCACCTAGTGCAGTATGTGCTCTTCCTCTCCTACTTCGTGTACGTATGCCTCGCCTCACCTAGTGCAGTATATGCTCTTCCTCTCCTACTACGTGTACTTATGCCTCGCCTCACCTAGTGCAGTATGTACTCTTCCTCTCCTACTTCGTGTACGTATGCCTCGCCTCACCTAGTGCAGTATGTACTCTTCCTCTCCTACTTCGTGTACGTATGCCTCGCCTTACCTAGTGCAGTATGTACTCTTCCTCTCCTACTTCGTGTACGTATGCCTCGCCTCACCTAGTGCAGTATGTGCTCTTCCTCTCCTACTTCGTGTACGTATGCCTCGCCTCACCTAGTGCAGTATATGCTCTTCCTCTCCTACTACGTGTACGTATGCCTCGCCTCACCTAGTGCAGTATGTACTCTTCCTCTCCTACTTCGTGTACGTATGCCTCGCCTCACCTAGTGCAGTATGTACTCTTCCTCTCCTACTACGTGTACGTATGCCTCGCCTCACCTAGTGCAGTATGTACTCTTCCTCTCCTACTTCGTGTACGTATTCCTCGCCTCACCTAGTGCAGTATGTTCTCTTCCTCTCTTACTTCGAGTACGTATGCCTAACCTCACCTAGTGCAGTATGTACTCTTCCTCTCCTACTTCGTGTACGTATGCCTCGCCTCACCTAGTGCAGTATGTGCTCTTCTTCTCCTACTTCGTGTACGTATGCCTCGCCTCACCTAGTGCAGTATATGCTCTTCCTCTCCTACTACGTGTACGTATTCCTCGCCTTACCTAGTGCAGTATGTTCTCTTCCTCTCTTACTTCGAGTACGTATGCCTAACCTCACCTAGTGCAGTATGTACTCTTCCTCTCCTACTTCGTGTACGTATGCCTCGCCTCACCTAGTGCAGTATGTACTCTTCCTCTCCTACTTCGTGTACGTATGCCTCGCCTCACCTAGTGCAGTATGTGCTCTTCCTCTCCTACTTCGTGTACGTATGCCTCGCCTCACCTAGTGCAGTATATGCTCTTCCTCTCCTACTACGTGTACTTATGCCTCGCCTCACCTAGTGCAGTATGTACTCTTCCTCTCCTACTTCGTGTACGTATGCCTCACCTCACCTAGTGCAGTATGTACTCTTCCTCTCCTACTTCGTGTACGTATGCCTCACCTCACCTAGTGCAGTATGTACTCTTTCTCTCCTACTTCGTGTACGTATGCCTCACCTCACCTAGTGTAGTATGTGCTCTTCCTCTCCTACTTCGTGTACGTATGCCTCGCCTCACCTAGTGCAGTATGTGCTCTTCCTCTCTTACTTCGTGTACGTATCCCTCACCTCACCTAGTGCAGTATGTGCTCTTCCTCTCCTACTTCGTGTACGTATGCCTCACCTCACCTAGTGCAGTATGTACTCTTCCTCTCCTACTTCGTGTACGTATGCCTCACCTCACCTAGTGCAGTATGTACTCTTCCTCTCCTACTTCGTGTACGTATGCCTCACCTCACCTAGTGCAGTATTTACTCTTCCTCTCCTACTTCGAGTACGTATGCCTCGCCTCACCTAGTGCAGTATGTGCTCTTCCTCTCCTACTTTGTGTACGTATGCCTCGCCTCACTTAGTGCAGTATGTGCTCTTCCTCTCCTACTTCTCGTGTACGTATGCCTCACCTCACCTAGTGCAGTATGTGCTCTTCCTCTCCTACTTCGTGTACGTATGCCTCACCTCACCTAGTGCAGTATGTACTCTTCCTCTCCTACTTCGTGTACGTATGCCTCACCTCACCTAGTGCAGTATGAACTCTTCCTCTCCTACTTCGTGTACGTATGCCTCACCTCACCTAGTGCAGTATGTACTCTTCCTCTCCTACTTCGTGTACGTATGCCTCACCTCACCTAGTGCAGTATGTACTCTTCCTCTCCTACTTCGTGTACGTATGCCTCACCTCACCTAGTGCAGTATGAACTCTTCCTCTCCTACTTCGTGTACGTATGCCTCACCTCACCTAGTGCAGTATTTACTCTTCCTCTCCTACTTCATGTACGTATGCCTCACCTCACCTAGTGCAGTATGTGCTCTTCCTCTCCTACTTCGTGTACGTATGCCTCACCTCACCTAGTGCAGTATGTACTCTTCCTCTCCTATTTCGTGTACGTATGCCTCACCTCACCTAGTGCAGTATGTACTCTTCCTCTCCTACTTCGTGTACGTATGCCTCGCCACACCTAGTGCAGTATTTACTCTTCCTCTCCTACTTCGTGTACGTATGCCTCACCTCACCTAGTGCAGTATGTACTCTTCCTCTCCTACTTCGTGTACGTATGCCTCACCTCACCTAGTGCAGTATGTACTCTTCCTCTCCTACTTCGTGTACGTATGCCTCACCTCACCTAGTGCAGTATGTTCTCTTCCTCTCCTACTTCGTGTACGTATTCCTCGCCTCACCTAGTGCAGTATGTACTCTTTCTCTCCTACTTCGTGTACGTATGCCTCGCCTCACCTAGTGCAGTATGTTCTCTTCCTCTCCTACTTCGTGTACGTATGCCTCACTTCACCTGGTGCAGTATGTTCTCTTCCTCTCCTACTTCGTGTACGTATTCCTCGCCTCACCTAGTGCAGTATGTACTCTTTCTCTCCTACTTCGTGTACGTATGCCTCGCCTCACCTAGTGCAGTATGTTCTCTTCCTCTCCTTCTTCGTGTACTTATGCCTCACTTCACCTGGTGCAGTATGTTCTCTTCCTCTCCTACTTCGTGTACGTATGCCTCGCCTCACCTAGTGCAGTATGTACTCTTTCTCTCCTACTTCGTGTACGTATGCCTCGCCTCACCTAGTGCAGTATTTGCTCTTCCTCTCTTACTTCGTGTACGCATGCCTCACCTCACCTAGTGCAGTATGTGCTCTTCCTCTCCTACTTCGAGTACGTATGCCTCGCCTCACCTAGTGCAGTATATACTCTTCCTCTCCTACTTCGTGTACGTATGCCTCACCTCACCTAGTGCAGAATGTGCTCTTCCTCTCCTACTTCGTGTACGTATGCCTCACCTCACCTAGTGCAGTATGTGCTCTTCCTCTCCTACTTCGTGTACGTAGGCCTCACCTCACCTAGTGCAGTATGTTCTCTTCCTCTCCTACTTCGTGTACGTATGCCTCACCTCACCTAGTGCAGTATGTGCTCTTCCTCTCCTACTTCGAGTACGTATGCCTCGCCTCACCTAGTGCAGTATGTACTCTTCCTCTCCTACCTCGTGTACGTATGCCTCACCTCACCTAGTGCAGTATGTTCTCTTCCTCTCCTACTTCGTGTACGTATTCCTCGCCTCACCTAGTGCAGTATGTACTATTCCTCTCCTACTTCGTGTACGTATGCCTCACCTCACCTAGTTCAGTATGTGCTCTTCCTCTCCTACTTCGTGTACGTAGATCTCACCTCACCTAGTGCAGTATGTTCTCTTCCTCTCCTACTTCGTGTACGTATGCCTCACCTCACCTAGTGCAGTATGTGCTCTTCCTCTCCTACTTCGAGTACGTATGCCTCGCCTCACTTAGTGCAGTATGTACTCTTCCTCTCCTACTTCGTGTACGTATGCCTCACCTCACCTAGTGCAGAATGTGCTCTTCCTCTCCTACTTCGTGTACGTATGCCTCACCTCACCTAGTGCAGTATGTACTCTTCCTCTCCTACTTCGTGTACGTATGCCTCGCCTCACCTAGTGCAGTATGTACTCTTCCTCTCCTACTAGGTGTACGTATGCCTCACCTCACCTAGTGCAGTATGTGCTCTTCCTCTCCTACTTCGTGTACCTATGCCTCACCTCACCTAGTGTAGTATGTGCTCTTCCTCTCCTACTTCGTGTACGTATGCCTCGCCTCACCTAGTGCAGTATGTACTCTTCCTCTCCTACTTCGTGTACGTATGCCTCGCCTCACCTAGTGCAGTATGTGCTCTTCCTCTCCTACTTCGTGTACGTATGCCTCGCCTCACCTAGTGCAGTATATGCTCTTCCTCTCCTACTACGTGTACGTATGCCTCGCCTCACCTAGTGCAGTATGTGCTCTTCCTCTCCTACTTCGTGTACGTATGCCTCGCCTCACCTAGTGCAGTATATGCTCTTCCTCTCCTACTACGTGTACGTATGCCTCGCCTCACCTAGTGCAGTATGTACTCTTCCTCTCCTACTACGTGTACGTATGCCTCGCCTCACCTAGTGCAGTATGTACTCTTCCTCTCCTACTACGTGTACGTATGCCTCACCTCACCTAGTGCAGTATGTGCTCTTCCTCTCCTACTTCGTGTACGTATGATTCGCCTCACCTAGTGCAGTATATGCTCTTCCTCTCCTACTACGTGTACTTATGCCTCGCCTCACCTAGTGCAGTATGTACTCTTCCTCTCCTACTTCGTGTACGTATGCCTCGCCTCACCTAGTGCAGTATGTACTCTTCCTCTCCTACTTCGTGTACGTATGCCTCGCCTCACCTAGTGCAGTATGTTCTCTTCCTCTCCTACTACGTGTACTTATGCCTCGCCTCACCTAGTGCAGTATGTGCTCTTCCTCTCCTACTTCGTGTACGTATGCCTCGCCTCACCTAGTGCAGTATGTACTCTTCCTCTCCTACTTCGTGTACGTATGCCTCGCCTTACCTAGTGCAGTATGTACTCTTCCTCTCCTACTTCGTGTACGTATGCCTCGCCTCACCTAGTGCAGTATGTGCTCTTCCTCTCCTACTTCGTGTACGTATGCCTCGCCTCACCTAGTGCAGTATATGCTCTTCCTCTCCTACTACGTGTACGTATGCCTCGCCTCACCTAGTGCAGTATGTACTCTTCCTCTCCTACTTCGTGTACGTATGCCTCGCCTCACCTAGTGCAGTATGTACTCTTCCTCTCCTTCTACGTGTACGTATGCCTCGCCTCACCTAGTGCAGTATGTACTCTTCCTCTCCTACTTCGTGTACGTATTCCTCGCCTCACCTAGTGCAGTATGTACTCTTTCTCTCCTACTTCGTGTACGTATGCCTCGCCTCACCTAGTGCAGTATGTTCTCTTCCTCTCCTACTTCGTGTACGTATGCCTCACTTCACCTGGTGCAGTATGTTCTCTTCCTCTCCTACTTCGTGTACGTATTCCTCGCCTCACCTAGTGCAGTATGTACTCTTTCTCTCCTACTTCGTGTACGTATGCCTCGCCTCACCTAGTGCAGTATGTTCTCTTCCTCTCCTACTTCGTGTACGTATGCCTCACTTCACCTGGTGCAGTATGTTCTCTTCCTCTCCTACTTCGTGTACGTATGCCTCGCCTCACCTAGTGCAGTATGTTCTCTTCCTCTCCTACTTCGTGTACTTATGCCTCACTTCACCTGGTGCAGTATGTTCTCTTCCTCTCCTACTTCGTGTACGTATGCCTCGCCTCACCTAGTGCAGTATGTACTCTTTCTCTCCTACTTCGTGTACGTATGCCTCGCCTCACCTAGTGCAGTATTTGCTCTTCCTCTCTTACTTCGTGTACGCATGCCTCACCTCACCTAGTGCAGTATGTGCTCTTCCTCTCCTACTTCGAGTACGTATGCCTCGCCTCACCTAGTGCAGTATATACTCTTCCTCTCCTACTTCGTGTACGTATGCCTCACCTCACCTAGTGCAGAATGTGCTCTTCCTCTCCTACTTCGTGTACGTATGCCTCACCTCACCTAGTGCAGTATGTGCTCTTCCTCTCCTACTTCGTGTACGTAGGCCTCACCTCACCTAGTGCAATATGTTCTCTTCCTCTCCTACTTCGTGTACGTATGCCTCACCTCACCTAGTGCAGTATGTGCTCTTCCTCTCCTACTTCGAGTACGTATGCCTCGCCTCACCTAGTGCAGTATGTACCCTTCCTCTCCTACCTCGTGTACGTATGCCTCACCTCACCTAGTGCAGTATGTTCTCTTCCTCTCCTACTTCGTGTACGTATTCCTCGCCTCACCTAGTGCAGTATGTACTATTCCTCTCCTACTTCGTGTACGTATGCCTCACCTCACCTAGTTCAGTATGTGCTCTTCCTCTCCTACTTCGTGTACGTAGACCTCACCTCACCTAGTGCAGTATGTTCTCTTCCTCTCCTACTTCGTGTACGTATGCCTCACCTCACCTATTGCAGTATGTGCTCTTCCTCTCCTACTTCGAGTACGTATGCCTCGCCTCACTTAGTGCAGTATGTACTCTTCCTCTCCTACTTCGTGTACGTATGCCTCACCTCACCTAGTGCAGAATGTGCTCTTCCTCTCCTACTTCGTGTACGTATGCCTCACCTCACCTAGTGCAGTATGTACTCTTCCTCTCCTACTTCGTGTACGTATGCCTCGCCTCACCTAGTGCAGTATGTACTCTTCCTCTCCTACTAGGTGTACGTATGCCTCACCTCACCTAGTGCAGTATGTGCTCTTCCTCTCCTACTTCGTGTACCTATGCCTCACCTCACCTAGTGTAGTATGTGCTCTTCCTCTCCTACTTCGTGTACGTATGCCTCGCCTCACCTAGTGCAGTATGTACTCTTCCTCTCCTACTTCGTGTACGTATGCCTCGCCTCACCTAGTGCAGTATGTGCTCTTCCTCTCCTACTTCGTGTACGTATGCCTCGCCTCACCTAGTGCAGTATATGCTCTTCCTCTCCTACTACGTGTACGTATGCCTCGCCTCACCTAGTGCAGTATGTGCTCTTCCTCTCCTACTTCGTGTACGTATGCCTCGCCTCACCTAGTGCAGTATATGCTCTTCCTCTCCTACTACGTGTACGTATGCCTCGCCTCACCTAGTGCAGTATGTACTCTTCCTCTCCTACTACGTGTACGTATGCCTCGCCTCACCTAGTGCAGTATGTACTCTTCCTCTCCTACTACGTGTACGTATGCCTCACCTCACCTAGTGCAGTATGTGCTCTTCCTCTCCTACTTCGTGTACGTATGATTCGCCTCACCTAGTGCAGTATATGCTCTTCCTCTCCTACTACGTGTACGTATGCCTCGCCTCACCTAGTGCAGTATGTACTCTTCCTCTCCTACTTCGTGTACGTATGCCTCGCCTCACCTAGTGCAGTATGTACTCTTCCTCTCCTACTTCGTGTACGTATGCCTCGCCTTACCTAGTGCAGTATGTACTCTTCCTCTCCTACTTCGTGTACGTATGCCTCGCCTCACCTAGTGCAGTATGTGCTCTTCCTCTCCTACTTCGTGTACGTATGCCTCGCCTCACCTAGTGCAGTATATGCTCTTCCTCTCCTACTACGTGTACGTATGCCTCGCCTCACCTAGTGCAGTATGTACTCTTCCTCTCCTACTTCGTGTACGTATGCCTCGCCTCACCTAGTGCAGTATGTACTCTTCCTCTCCTACTACGTGTACGTATGCCTCGCCTCACCTAGTGCAGTATGTACTCTTCCTCTCCTACTTCGTGTACGTATGCCTCACCTCACCTAGTGCAGTATGAACTCTTCCTCTCCTACTTCTCGTGTACGTATGCCTCACCTCACCTAGTGCAGTATGTGCTCTTCCTCTCCTACTTCGTGTACGTATGCCTCACCTCACCTAGTGCAGTATGTACTCTTCCTCTCCTACTTCGTGTACGTATGCCTCACCTCACCTAGTGCAGTATGTACTCTTCCTCTCCTACTTCGTGTACGTATGCCTCGCCACACCTAGTGCAGTATTTACTCTTCCTCTCCTACTTCGTGTACGTATGCCTCACCTCACCTAGTGCAGTATGTACTCTTCCTCTCCTACTTCGTGTACGTATGCCTCACCTCACCTAGTGCTGTATGTACTCTTCCTCTCCTACTTCGTGTACGTATGCCTCACCTCACCTAGTGCAGTATGTTCTCTTCCTCTCCTACTTCGTGTACGTATTCCTCGCCTCACCTAGTGCAGTATGTACTCTTTCTCTCCTACTTCGTGTACGTATGCCTCGCCTCACCTAGTGCAGTATGTTCTCTTCCTCTCCTACTTCGTGTACGTATGCCTCACTTCACCTGGTGCAGTATGTTCTCTTCCTCTCCTACTTCTTGTACGTATTCCTCGCCTCACCTAGTGCAGTATGTACTCTTTCTCTCCTACTTCGTGTACGTATGCCTCGCCTCACCTAGTGCAGTATGTTCTCTTCCTCTCCTACTTCGTGTACGTACGCCTCACTTCACCTGGTGCAGTATGTTCTCTTCCTCTCCTACTTCGTGTACGTATGCCTCGCCTCACCTAGTGCAGTATGTACTCTTTCTCTCCTACTTCGTGTACGTATGCCTCGCCTCACCTAGTGCAGTATGTGCTCTTCCTCTCTTACTTCGTGTACGCATGCCTCACCTCACCTAGTGCAGTATGTGCTCTTCCTCTCCTACTTCGAGTACGTATGCCTCGCCTCACCTAGTGCAGTATATACTCTTCCTCTCCTACTTCGTGTACGTAGGCCTCACCTCACCTAGTGCAGTATGTTCTCTTCCTCTCCTACTTCGTGTACGTATGCCTCACCTCACCTAGTGCAGTATGTGCTCTTCCTCTCCTACTTCGAGTACGTATGCCTCGCCTCACCTAGTGCAGTATGTACTCTTCCTCTCCTACCTCGTGTACGTATGCCTCACCTCACCTAGTGCAGTATGTTCTCTTCCTCTCCTACTTCGTGTACGTATTCCTCGCCTCACCTAGTGCAGTATGTACTATTCCTCTCCTACTTCGTGTACGTATGCCTCACCTCACCTAGTTCAGTATGTGCTCTTCCTCTCCTACTTCGTGTACGTAGACCTCACCTCACCTAGTGCAGTATGTTCTCTTCCTCTCCTACTTCGTGTACGTATGCCTCACCTCACCTAGTGCAGTATGTGCTCTTCCTCTACTACTTCGAGTACGTATGCCTCGCCTCACTTAGTGCAGTATGTACTCTTCCTCTCCTACTTCGTGTACGTATGCCTCACCTCACCTAGTGCAGTATGTACTCTTCCTCTCCTACTTCGTGTACGTATGCCTCGCCTCACCTAGTGCAGTATGTACTCTTCCTCTCCTACTACGTGTACGTATGCCTCACCTCACCTAGTGCAGTATGTGCTCTTCCTCTCCTACTTCGTGTACCTATGCCTCACCTCACCTAGTGTAGTATGTGCTCTTCCTCTCCTACTTCGTGTACGTATGCCTCGCCTCACCTAGTGCAGTATGTACTCTTCCTCTCCTACTTCGTGTACGTATGCCTCGCCTCACCTAGTGCAGTATGTACTCTTCCTCTCCTACTTCGTGTACGTATGCCTCGCCTCACCTAGTGCAGTATATGCTCTTCCTCTCCTACTACGTGTACGTATGCCTCGCCTCACCTAGTGCAGTATGTGCTCTTCCTCTCCTACTTCGTGTACGTATGCCTCGGCTCACCTAGTGCAGTATATGCTCTTCCTCTCCTACTACGTGTACGTATGCCTCGCCTCACCTAGTGCAGTATGTACTCTTCCTCTCCTACTACGTGTACGTATGCCTCGCCTCACCTAGTGCAGTATGTACTCTTCCTCTCCTACTACGTGTACGTATGCCTCACCTCACCTAGTGCAGTATGTGCTCTTCCTCTCCTACTTCGTGTACGTTTGCCTCGCCTCACCTAGTGCAGTATATGCTCTTCCTCTCCTACTACGTGTACTTATGCCTCGCCTCACCTAGTGCAGTATGTACTCTTCCTCTCCTACTTCGTGTACGTATGCCTCGCCTCACCTAGTGCAGTATGTACTCTTCCTCTCCTACTTCGTGTACGTATGCCTCGCCTTACCTAGTGCAGTATGTACTCTTCCTCTCCTACTTCGTGTACGTATGCCTCGCCTCACCTAGTGCAGTATGTGCTCTTCCTCTCCTACTTCGTGTACGTATGCCTCGCCTCACCTAGTGCAGTATATGCTCTTCCTCTCCTACTACGTGTACGTATGCCTCGCCTCACCTAGTGCAGTATGTACTCTTCCTCTCCTACTTCGTGTACGTATGCCTCGCCTCACCTAGTGCAGTATGTACTCTTCCTCTCCTACTACGTGTACGTATGCCTCGCCTCACCTAGTGCAGTATGTACTCTTCCTCTCCTACTTCGTGTACGTATTCCTCGCCTCACCTAGTGCAGTATGTTCTCTTCCTCTCTTACTTCGAGTACGTATGCCTCACCTCACCTAGTGCAGTATGTACTCTTCCTCTCCTACTTCGTGTACGTATGCCTCGCCTCACCTAGTGCAGTATGTGCTCTTCCTCTCCTACTTCGTGTACGTATGCCTCGCCTCACCTAGTGCAGTATATGCTCTTCCTCTCCTACTACGTGTACGTATTCCTCGCCTTACCTAGTGCAGTATGTTCTCTTCCTCTCTTACTTCGAGTACGTATGCCTCACCTCACCTAGTGCAGTATGTACTCTTCCTCTCCTACTTCGTGTACGTATGCCTCGCCTCACCTAGTGCAGTATGTACTCTTCCTCTCCTACTTCGTGTACGTATGCCTCGCCTCACCTAGTGCAGTATGTGCTCTTCCTCTCCTACTTCGTGTACGTATGCCTCGCCTCACCTAGTGCAGTATATGCTCTTCCTCTCCTACTACGTGTACGTATTCCTCGCCTTACCTAGTGCAGTATGTTCTCTTCCTCTCCTACTTCGTGTACGTATGCCTCACCTCACCTAGTGCAGTATGTTCTCTTCCTCTCCTACTTCGTGTACGTATGCCTCGCCTCACCTAGTGTAGTATGTTCTCTTCCTCTCCTACTTCGTGTACGTATGCATCACCTCACCTAGTGCAGTATGTTCTCTTCCTCTCCTACTTCGTGTACATATGCCTCACCTCACCTAGTGCAGTGTGTACTCTTCCTCTCCTACTTCGTGTACGTATGCCTCGCCTCACCTAGTGCAGTATGTGCTCTTCCTCTCCTACTTCGTGTACGTATGCCTCACCTCACCTAGTGCAGTATGTGCTCTTTCTCTCCTACTTCGTGTACGTATGCCTCACCTCACCTAGTGCAGTATGTTCTCTTCCTCTCCTACTTCGTGTACGTATGCCTCGCCTCACCTAGTGCAGTATGTGCTCTTCCTCTCCTACTTCGTGTACGTATGCCTCGCCTCACCTAGTGCAGTATATGCTCTTCCTCTCCTACTACGTGTACGTATGCCTCGCCTCACCTAGTGCAGTATGTACTCTTCCTCGCCTACTTCGTGTACGTATGCCTCACCTCACCTAGTGCAGTATGTACTCTTCCTCTCCTACTTCGTGTACGTATGCCTCGCCTCACCTAGTGCAGTATGTACTCTTCCTCTCCTACTTTGTGTACGTATGCCTCGCCTCACCTAGTGCAGTATGTACTCTTCCTCTCCTACTTCGTGTACGTATGCCTCGCCTCACCTAGTGCAGTATGTACTCTTCCTCTCCTACTTCGTGTACGTATGCCTCACCTCACCTAGTGCAGTATGTGCTCTTCCTCTCCTACTTCGTGTACGTATGCCTCGCCACACCTAGTGCAGTATTTACTCTTCCTCTCCTACTTCGTGTACGTATGCCTCACCTCACCTAGTGCAGTATGTACTCTTCCTCTCCTACTTCGTGTACGTATGCCTCACCTCACCTAGTGCAGTATGTACTCTTCCTCTCCTACTTCGTGTACGTATACCTTACCTCACCTAGTGCAGTATGTTCTCTTCCTCTCCTACTTCGTGTACGTATGCCTCACTTCACCTGGTGCAGTATGTTCTCTTCCTCTCCTACTTCGTGTACGTATTCCTCGCCTCACCTAGTGCAGTATGTACTCTTTCTCTCCTACTTCGTGTACGTATGCCTCGCCTCACCTAGTGCAGTATGTACTCTTCCTCTCCTACTTCGTGTACGTATTCCTCGCCTCACCTAGTGCAGTATATACTCTTCCTCTCCTACTTCGTGTACGTATGCATCACCTCACCTAGTGCAGAATGTGCTCTTCCTCTCCTACTTCGTGTACGTATGCCTCACCTCACCTAGTGCAGTATGTGCTCTTCCTCTCCTACTTCGTGTACGTAGGCCTCACCTCACCTAGTGCAGTATGTTCTCTTCCTCTCCTACTTCGTGTACGTATGCCTCACCTCACCTAGTGCAGTATGTGCTCTTCCTCTCCTACTTCGAGTACGTATGCCTCGCCTCACCTAGTGCAGTATGTACTCTTCCTCTCCTACCTCGTGTACGTATGCCTCGCCTCACCTAGTGCAGTATGTACTCTTCCTCTCCTACTTCGAGTACGTATGCCTCGCCTCACCTAGTGCAGTATGTACTCTTCCTCTCCTACCTCGTGTACGTATGCCTCACCTCACCTAGTGCAGTATGTTCTCTTCCTCTCCTACTTCGTGTACGTATTCCTCGCCTCACCTAGTGCAGTATGTACTATTCCTCTTCTACTTCGTGTTCGTATGCCTCACCTCACCTAGTTCAGTATGTGCTCTTCCTCTCCTACTTCGTGTACGTATGCCTCACCTCACCTAGTGCAGTATGTTCTCTTCCTCTCCTACTTCGTGTACGTATGCCTCACCTCACCTAGTGCAGTATGTGCTCTTCCTCTCCTACTTCGAGTACGTATGCCTCGCCTCACCTAGTGCAGTATGTACTCTTCCTCTCCTACTACGTGTACGTATGCCTCACCTCACCTAGTGCAGTATGTGCTCTTCCTCTCCTACTTCGTGTACCTATGCCTCACCTCACCTAGTGTAGTATGTGCTCTTCCTCTCCTACTTCGTGTACGTATGCCTCGCCTCACCTAGTGCAGTATGTACTCTTCCTCTCCTACTTCGTGTACGTATGCCTCGCCTCACCTAGTGCAGTATGTACTCTTCCTCTCCTACTTCGTGTACGTATGCCTCGCCTCACCTAGTGCAGTATGTACTCTTCCTCTCCTACTTCGTGTACGTATGCCTCGCCTCACCTAGTGCAGTATATGCTCTTCCTCTCCTACTACGTGTACGTATGCCTCGCCTCACCTAGTGCAGTATGTGCTCTTCCTCTCCTACTTCGTGTACGTATGCCTCGCCTCACCTAGTGCAGTATATGCTCTTCCTCTCCTACTACGTGTACGTATGCCTCGCCTCACCTAGTGCAGTATGTACTCTTCCTCTCCTACTACGTGTACGTATGCCTCGCCTCACCTAGTGCAGTATGTACTCTTCCTCTCCTACTACGTGTACGTATGCCTCACCTCACCTAGTGCAGTATGTGCTCTTCCTCTCCTACTTCGTGTACGTATGCCTCGCCTCACCTAGTGCAGTATATGCTCTTCCTCTCCTACTACGTGTACGTATGCCTCGCCTCACCTAGTGCAGTATGTACTCTTCCTCTCCTACTTCGTGTACGTATGCCTCGCCTCACCTAGTGCAGTATGTACTCTTCCTCTCCTACTTCGTGTACGTATGCCTCGCCTCACCTAGTGCAGTATGTACTCTTCCTCTCCTACTTTGTGTACGTATGCCTCGCCTCACCTAGTGCAGTATGTACTCTTCCTCTCCTACTTCGTGTACGTATGCCTCGCCTCACCTAGTGCAGTATGTACTCTTCCTCTCCTACTTCGTGTACGTATGCCTCACCTCACCTATTGCAGTATGTACTTTTCCTCTCCTACTTCGTGTACGTATGCCTCACCTCACCTAGTGCAGTATGTACTCTTCCTCTCCTACTTCGTGTACGTATGCCTCGCCTCACCTAGTGCAGTATGTACTCTTCCTCTCCTACTTCGTGTACGTATGCCTCACCTCACCTAGTGCAGTATGTGCTCTTCCTCTCCTACTTCGTGTACGTATGCCTCACCTCACCTAGTGTAGTATGTACTCTTCCTCTCCTACTTCGTGTACGTATGCCTCACCTCACCTAGTGGAGTATGTGCTCTTCCTCTCCTACTTCGTGTACGTATGCCTCACCTCACCTAGTGTAGTATGTACTCTTCCTCTCCTACTTCGTGTACGTATGCCTCACCTCACCTAGTGGAGTATGTACTCTTCCTCTCCTACTTCGTGTACGTATGCCTCACCTCACCTAGTGCAGTATGTGCTCTTCCTCTCCTACTTCGTGTACGTATGCCTCACCTCACCTAGTGCAGTATGTACTCACTGTGGCAAGAGTCGCTACTCTTTGCCATTCGCTACCATTGGTTACCCAATCAACGACCTTAATTACTATTTACAATGTGCTGTTTCCTACGTGACGCCTTCGTGACGGTCGCCACTTTTGCCATTGTGTTTGCAGACTGCTGCACGAGTCACCTCGTTGGTTGGTAGTCACAAAACGCTACGAGTCGGCGCAACATATAATCGGCAAAATGGCCGCCATGAATAGAAAAGAACTTCCCGCAGATTTCGACGCTAAAGGCATCGATGTACTACAATACGAAATGGGCGTTCCTAGTGACACATATAAAAGTTTACACATAACAACATGCATAGACGCAAGCACGCACGCACGCATGCACTTACACGCACGCACACACACGCGCGTGCACGCACACACTCAGTGTTCACAAACATATCAATGCCATTGTATATTTGGTATAATAATGATAATAATAATAATTATATTAATGACATTAATATGACGTTATGCTATGTCATTTACTAACTGATACGTCTTACAAGATTACGGATACAAAGACCGCATTGTTTTTACCTGCAAATGTTGTATATATTTTTATTTATGTCAGTGATCATCATCTCCGTCAACAATATTTTCACATTAAATGTGTCATAGTCTACTTGTGTCTCGATGCAATTACATCAAAGATATATTCTTCATCATCATTACATTTCAAATCACTGACATTTTAACGATATACATCGGACATAAAGTCGTGTCGATCGATCGGCTGGTGTAGTTTTCATGTATTGTCTGCCTGTACACAAATAGTTAATACTTTTAAATACATCGTCTGTGAATTTAACCATATACCCGAATACCCAGAAATGCGAAAATCTATTGAACCACGTAATGGCATTCTTCAATAGGTGACGACACACACAAGCACTGGGACTGCGTTCGACCTTTTCCGCACCCCAAACATGAGGAAGCGGACGCTTATCATCTACACAATATGGTAAGGAGTGTCAACTACTCCAACTACTCCGATGAGAGTAATCCAATGATTAGCAGGGAGGGGGAGAGAGAGACGGAGAGAGACTGAGAGAGTGCCAGCGTGAGAGAGGGAGAGAGGGAGACAAGGAGAAAGGGAGATAGGAAGAGAGTGAGAGAGGGGAAAGGGGAGAGAGAAAAGAAGGAGAGAAGGAAAGAGGGAGAAAGAGTCTGTTTACTAGGCACCATCACAGAAAAAAAATGTATTACAATTTTAAGAACCACATAATGTGTACTCGATTAACAAAAACTTTGCCCAGCAAAAAATCAACACAATATTTTGAAATTAACACTTGACTTCATCTACGCAAACTATTATATATCATGAAGTCTTGCTATGGAATACTACTTACTAGATACTCTCCCCTATTAGATACTTTATTGTCGTACATATACGTGTATATTCATACAATATTCCATCTTCGCGATTTTTCATGTTATGCTATATTCGTACACTTCTTGGATCTTTCTTGGGTGATGATTAATTGATGACTCATTCTCATAGTAGATGGCGCTGCATGTTGTAGGTTTGTCGTCAGTCTCATGTACTACGGATTGACGCTGAACACGGGAGACATGTCGGGCAGTATCTTCTTGAACACCTTCCTCGTCGGCGCCGTTGAGATACCGGCCAACATATTGGCCTTCTTCCTCCTGAACTGGCACGTGACGGGCCGGCGTGTCACCACGGCTGGATCCGGCATTGTTGCGGGAATCACCAGCTTCCTGTGTATTCCGCTCCTACTGTTAGGTGAGCCCACATCCCCCGCAGTGGCGCCAATCACCACTGCGACAACTACATTACCAAAATGGCAGTTGGCGGAGTAGTGTACATGACTGGCATGCAGGCGACGCCATTGTTGTTAACGACTTGTTGCACGTGTGTAGCACTTGTGCACTTGAGACACGTCAAATAGTTCCATACAAACACGAACGTTATATTGCTTCTAGTCAGATTTCAACACAGAGTACTATCCACAATGGTAGGCAATTGAAATTCAGACATTTCTTGACAAACATTAGGAGTTTACTAAATGAAAGCATCATAAATTATGTTGTGGCAGATGTGTGATGAGATAAATAAAGTATAATAAATTATGTTGTGGCAGGTGTGTGATGAGATAAATAAAGTATCATAAATTATGTTGTGGCAGGTGTGTGATGAGATAAATAAAGTATCATAAATAATGTTGTGGCAGGTGTGTGATGAGATAAATAAAGTATCATAAATTATGTTGTGGCAGGTGTGTGATGAGATAAATAAAGTATCATAAATTATGTTGTGGCAGGTGTGTGATGAGATAAATAAAGTATAATAAATTATGTTGTGGCAGGTGTGTGATGAGATAAATAAAGTATCATAAATTATGTTGTGGCAGGTGTGTGATGAGATAAATAAAGT
>OY759263.1:1563094-1590594 GCA_963662155.1 Lamellibrachia columna
AGACCAGGAGACTAAGAGGAGACCAAATGAAAGTGTTTAAAATAGTGAATGATTATGAGGATATTGATATGAATTTGTTCTTCAAACTTAAAGTAGGCAGTAGAACCAGAGGACACAAAGCAGCATTAGTTAAGGAGCAGTGTAGGTTTAACAAGATTTAACAAGATTTGCCATCCAAGCCAAAGGCCCAGATGGCAAGTGGACAAGGAAGCCATTGGCTTATCGAGAGTCCAACAATGTTCACCTACTTATAACCCGCCCTCCTGATATATGTGTCAACCTTGTTTTTAAACATATTCACGCTGCTAGCAGTTACACAATCTGTAGACAGGTTGGACATGAGAAAGTACTCTTTCTCACATAGGGTGATTAATGAATGGGACAAATTGTCAAATGATTGCGTTAATGCTAGTAGTATGAATATTTTTCAAAATAAAATGTACAGATGTCTGATAAGGGCGGGCTATACATAGATGATGAGATTGTTAGACTCTGGATAGGCCAATGGTTTCCGCGTCCACCTGCCATCTGGAACTTGTAGTTTTGGATGGCAGTCTTGTTAAATAACTGGTCGCCGCTGGCACATGTTGTACGGTCTAAAATGTTATGTTGAATAAGCAAATGGCGCATTGTGTCCGGCTGTGATTTGGCATATCCCATCATATCTTCATACGTCGTATGCCACTGTTTTCGAATGGCAGATTCAAAGCGAATTACTAAGCCTTCTTCGAAGTTTCGTTTCTGTAAGCGTTGGGTACATGGATTGCCATTCCCCGTAACTCCATGACAGTTTTTCGGGTGGCGAGTCTATCGTCAAGGACGCATAGTGTAGTAATGGCGTAATGAAAGTGGTCTTACCGCACCCCGTCAGACCGGCAACGTTGCAAGTGAACGGATGCTTCCACCGCGTGTCCATTTCGTCGATTGAACGCACCCACAGGCGCACCGGTTCTACCCAAAACACCAAATTTGACCTCATTGTGTTGACCTGATTGAGTTGACCTTTGACCTCAAATGAGCATTGACCTAATTAATTTGACCTTGATGTTCTTAAGACGCTTGTTACTTGTTACTCTTGTTACTATAATACTTATGACCTTTCATGTGGTCGCTATTAATGCAGAATTGTTGTTAGTTCGTGTCAGTAGAAGTCACTAGGCCGACCGAACGTATACTATTTAAATAATCTGTCACCAGACTTTTTTAATTAAGTGATGTCATATTTGAGAGAGGGTTGTAACTGTGGTTTTTCAATCTGACATTTTAAAGAAGCCAATTGTGGCGTGACACCAATAACAGAAAACAACAGAAGTACCCACCCACCAGTGCAGCATGTGAACTGTCTCCTTCCCGGGCCACCAACAACTCCGTAGTGATGTCACTGTGTCTTGCAGACCAAGGGACAATGGCGACGGCGTTCGCAATGTTCGGCAAAGCGTCCGTCACAGTGTGCTTCACCGCGATCTATGTCTTCTCTGGGGAGATCTTCCCGACGGAAGTGCGCAACGCCGGCATGGGAACATCGTCCTGTGCCGCACGTATCAGCGCTATGGCAGCACCCTTCCTCGGAGCACCTATGGTAGGCCGCGTTCATTTCTGTGTCAACGACTTACCCTGTCCTCTGTTTGGCGAATGTATGCCTACTATGTAACCAACAACATGTGAAGGGCACTGGACAAAACATGGAATGGACGAGAAAGAAATGTCGCCCCACAGGAAGGACATCTGTGAAATGACCCCCCCCCTACGAGGGGCAGTCAGCAGCAGCAGCAGCAGCAGCAGCAGCAGCAGCAGCAGCAGCAGCAGCAGCAGCAGCAGCAGCAGCAGCAGCAGCAGCACCCAAGGTGTACATAAACACAAACAGCAAAAATAGCACATAATAGGCGGAGGAAATAAAGAAGGAAAAGAGAGCACTTACCATATTAATATAAATGCACTCAACAAGCTGGACGAGATGCAGTGTGTCGAACTTGTGGAGAACCCCGACTTGATATGTGTAACAGAACCAGGGCGCACAGGGATATATATGTGGAACAGAACCAGGGCGCACCTCCTTTTGGGATTCCTCCAAAATTACTAATGGAAACAGTAGAACAAATCAGTATACCACTTGCAAGAGTATTCAACTTGTCATTAAAAGAGGGAGTTGTTCCGTTTGAATGGAAAGAAGCAAATATCATACCATTATTTAAAAAGGGTTCGAGAAATAAGTCAGAGAATTACAGACCAGTGAGTTTAACGTCAGTGATTTGTAAATTATTAGAAAGGTTAATTAAAGACCATATGGTGGACTTCCTCGTTAAGCATAAATTATTAAATTCATCTCAACATGGATTCCTTAAAGCGAGGTCATGCTTAACAAATATGTTATGTTTTTTGGAAGAAATCACTAAGTGGATAGACGTGGGATCGCCAGTAGATATTATCTACTTAGATTTTCAGAAAGCTTTTGACAAAGTGCCACATCAAAGATTACTACTTAAATTAAAAGCCCATGGTATCGGGGATAGCATAACTGACTGGATAGAACAATGGCTGACTGACAGAAGACAACGAGTTGTAGTAGATGGAGAAGTTTCAAATTGGAAATCGGTTTTGAGTGGGGTACCTCAAGGATCAGTATTAGGACCTATATTATTCTTAATTTATATCAATGACTTGGACGACAGTATAACAAGTAACGTACTGAAATTTGCGGATGACACAAAACTGTTTAGAAAGGTTAATACTGATGGTGATAAACAACATTTACAAAACGATCTAGACAGATTAGTGAAATGGTCTGAGAAATGGCAGATGTTGTTCAATTTTGGGAAATGTAAATGCCTACATACAGGACATAGGAACTTGAATGTAAACTATAGAATGGGAGATACTGTTCTGGGTACTACTGTAAAAGAAAAGGACTTAGGAGTTACAATAAGCGCTGATATGAAAGTTTCAGAGCAGTGTGGTATTGCAGCTTCAAAGGGTAATCAAATTCTTGGATTGATTAGAAGAAACATAACATACAAGGGAAAAAAGTTAATTATACCTCTTTATAAAGCAATAGTTAGACCTCATTTAGAATACTGTATACAAGCATGGAGACCATATCGTAAGAAGGATATAGATACGCTTGAACGCATAAAAAGGAGAGCAACTAAAATGATTCCAGAACTGAGAGACCTTAGTTATGAAGAACGCCTGAAAGAATGTGGTTTAACAACTCTAGAGACAAGGAGGTTAAGAGGAGATCAGATTGAAGTTTTTAAGATATTGAATGGGTATGAAAATATTGATAGAAATATGTTTTTCTCACTCAAGAAGGATAGCAGAACTAGAGGACATGAGGTAAAATTAGTAAAGGATCAATGTAGATTGGACATCAGGAAGCACTCGTTCTCACAGAGGACAATAAATGAATGGAACAAATTGTCAACAGATTGTGTAACTGCTAGCAGCGTGAATATGTTTAAAAACAAGGTTGACACATATCTCAGGAGGGCGGGCTATAAGTAGATGAACATTGTTGGACTCTCGATAAGCCAATGGCTTCCTTGTCCACTTGCCATCTGGGCCTTTGGCTTGGATGGCAAATCTTGTTAAATCTTGTTAAACAGAACCAGGGCGCACAGGGATATATATGTGGAACAGAACCAGGGCGCACAGGGATATATATGTGGAACAGAACCAGGGCGCACAGGGATATATATGTGTAACAGAACCAGGGCGCACAGGGATATATATGTGTAACAGAACCAGGGCGCACAGGGATATATATGTGGAACAGAACCAGGGCGCACAGGGATATATATGTGTAACAGAACCAGGGCGCACAGGGATATATATGTGTAACAGAACCAGGGCGCACAGGGATATATATGTGGAACAGAACCAGGGCGCACAGGGATATATATGTGGAACAGAACCAGGGCGAACAGGGATATATATGTGGAACAGAACCAGGCCGCACAGGGATATATATGTGTAACAGAACCAGGGCGCACAGGGATATATATGTGTAACAGAACCAGGGCGCACAGGGATATATATGTGTAACAGAACCAGGGCGCACAGGGATATATATGTGTAACAGAACCAGGGCGCACAGGGATATATATGTGTAACAGAACCAGGGCGCACAGGGATATATATGTGTAACAGAACCAGGGCGCACAGGGATATATATGACGCTTAACCTCGAGGAATACAACCTCCGCCTTACCTGGCCGGTAATATATATATATATGTGTGTCGCTTTTTTAAACGGGGAGCTTACATATACACATAACATTGAACAAAGCCCGAAATCAGGTGGAAAAGACAAAAAGAAATTCTGAAAATAAAATAGTTGACAATATAAAGAAAGATCCTAAATCGAATCCCAGCCCAGCAATTATAGCCCAGTGAGTTTAACCTCTCAGATATCCAAAGTTATGGAGTCTGCAGAATCACGACCTAAACAAGGCTTCACAACATGGATTTATGAAGAGACGGTCAAGCCTGACGAACTTGTAGATCAGATCAAGCTACTTCTTACACAGATGAAGGGCTGTAGGTGGACTCTATTTATTTTTATTTCAGCAAAGGTTTTGACCGGATCCCACACAGCCGGCTGGCGATGAGATTAAATGTGCGTGGGAAAGGAGGAGACGTGGTTATCTGGCAGGGTTCAATGTTTCTGTATAGATGGAGCTCGGGATGGTCTTCCGCTAAGAGTGGTCTACCCCAAAGGCCAGTCTTGGGATTCTGTTTGTAATAATATTATATATCAACGACATAGATGATGGCTTGTGTAATAATCTTCAAAAATTTGGCGATGACAGTCAGGTAACATCATGCGAAATTACAGTGATACCTAAATCCCATTGATGGGTCGAGTCTAGAATGGCCAATGCTCTTTGATGCAGACAAATACAAGTGTGTGCACTATAGTTACAAAAATAGGCGGTATGATTACTTCATGGATGATAACGCCATAAAAACATCACATGAAGAAAACGATTTAGGCGTGATAATAACAGCATTCTTTAACCAACCGAAGCTATAAACATGTATGGTACCAGACAAAACAAACTGTTTTATGTTAAAAAAACAAACACCACCCTCAGACTATTATCACTCACTGTCAAAGGTATAAAAACGTGGAACAGTTTAACAAATGAAATAATCCAGCTGCCAAGTTTAACCCAATTTAAAAAACATTCAAGTTGTCATTACCTGCAGCATATTTATAAACGTTTAATTGAATGTGATGTCAATTAGTTAATTTATAATTAGCACAAACACCACTGTGATAAGTTTATAAGTGAATGCTGTTTTGTATTATTTTTTGTTTACTTTATTGCATTTATTTAGTTTGATATTCAGCTATGTCCCTTCAGCAGCAGCAGCAGCAGCAGCAGCAGCAGCAGCAGCAGCAGCAGCAGCAGCAGCAGCAGCAGCAGCAGCAGCAGCAGCAGCAGCAGCAGCAGCAGCAGCAGCAGCAGCAGCAGCAGCAGCAGCAGCAGCAGCAGCAGCACACCATACCATGACTTACTTCACTTATACCCTTGTACTCCGTGACCACAGGAGAGTCCCAACGTCCGCCCTTCAGTCTCCACAGACCTTCTCCGAGCGGAGCGGGATCTTGTGGGTTCCAGAGCCTGGCGTACCACGCTGGACAGTGGTTTTCGCAGGGTGTGACCCAGCCAATCCCATTTTCTTCTCTTGATCTGGGCTTCTGCTTGTGCTTGTCCTGTTCTTCGCCAAGTTTCACACGCATAAAGAAAGAATGACTTTACGTTGGTGTTAAAAATCCGAAGTTTAGTTTTGACGGAGATGACCTGTAACTTTCAAATGGGTAAGATTGTCTTAAACGCTGCTGTGGCTTTACCTATCCTGCTTTTGATGTCTCGGTATGAGCCACCGTCTCTGCTCACAACACTTCCCAGGTATGTGAACTGCCCCACATCCTCTCTGTCCTCACCCCTCAACTATGTCCTCACCCCTCAACTATGTCCTCACCCCTGAACTGGATGCTGTTCTTGTTCACGTGATTTGCTCTCATAGTCCTGGTTTTCTTTTTATTGATATTCAAATCCAATTTTGCAGCAGACTCATACAGTGATGTCGCCTTGTCCTGCATGTTGTCATGACGATGTGAAAGTAGTGCGACGTCATCTGCAAAGCCAATATCCTCTAGCTGTTTGGAGAATGTCCACTGGGGAATCCCCGCTGGCAACCTTCTATTGTTGATGCCATAATCCAGTCAACTGCCAGGAGGAACAGGAATGGAGACAGCAGACATCCTTGGCGGACCCCTGTTAATATGGAGAAGGGTTCAGTCAAGGAGCCGTTGTGGACAACCTGACAAGTGGGTGGTTCATAAGTTGTACGGATCAGTCTGATGATCTTTTCCGGGATACCGTAATGTGCAAGTAACTTCCATAGGACAGTACGGTCGACGCTATCGAAAGCTTTTTCGAAGTCTACGAAAATGATGTACAGAGGAGAATTCCACTCCAGGGACTGTTCAATGATCACTCATAGAGTAGTTGTAGTGACCTTTCCTTCCCACAGCCAGCCTGTTCCTCCCGCAATTGTCTGTCAACCTCTGTTTTCATTCTTTCCAGAAGAATCCCGTTGAACACTTTTCCTGGTATTGACAGTAACGTGATGCCCCTCCAGTTTTGCAATCTTTCAAATTGCCTTTCTTGAGGAGCTTGATCAGGTGGCCATGTCTCCAATTCTCTGGAATCTCTTCTTCAACCCAGAACTTCCAAAAGAGCCGGTAAAGACAGTCCATTGATGTTTCTGTATCAGCCTTTATATAGGCGGTGTGCTTCTGTTTTGGCTGCACTTATTTTGCTGTTGTTTAATGTTGCTTTTCTTTGCTTTCTTTCTGCTACCGTAACCAAGGTGTCGGCTGAAATCCAGTCTTTGTGCTATCTTGTTCTCTTACCGAGTATCTTGTCACATGTTTCTTTCCATGCTGATGTGCTTTGTTGCCACACTTGTTCCACTGTTGCATCATCTTCAAAGAGGTTGGATAGTAGGTGGCATCTGTTTGCTAATTCCAACTGGACGTTGTTATGTCTCTCAACAGTTCAGTGTTGTATCTGAATCCAGGTTTTGCTGCCGGTGGGTGATAAACTATGCACCTGTGTTATGTTGTTGTTGTTGTTGAATAACACTTTCAATTCAATTCAACAGGCTTGAAGTAAAGGCGTAGTGTGTTAAAGCAGGGGTTCCCTAACTGTGGCCCCAAGGGACAACGCAATGTGCATTTATACTTTTGACTGAACCCCATTTCTCATTGTCAAATGCGTAACGCTGTAGGACTGGTTGGAATATTGTGCAAAATATACTTGGGCGCCATCATTATAATTTGAATATATTTTGATTTAATACAAATGCTCATCTTCAATAGCATCTATCATTGTTTGAAATACATTGGGCCTCAGTGGCTTTAGCAGCCCCATGGGTGGGCCTCAAGGAAAACAGTTTAGGAACCCCTGTGTTAAAGCTTCCAATAAGGCAAATACTACGATAGGCATGATCAACAGAGCCATCAAAATAAAGACACAGGAAGCAGTGGTACAACTATACAAGTATCTTGTAAGACCGCATCTAGACTACAGCATTCAGGCATGCCGCCCATTCAAGCAAACAGACACAAACTTATTAGAAAGTGCACAACGTAGGGCGACTAGTATGGTATCGGACTTGAGACATCTCGGGCCTAACCTTCGTGCACGCCTAACCTCCGTGTACGCCTAACCTCCGTGTACGCCTAACCTCCGTGCATGCCTTTAACCCACAATATATCTAACTAAGCGAAAATATATTCCCATGACTAGATTATAACTCAACAAGAATATAAAATAACATTGATTACTAAACATTACGCCAATTCATGTGACCTGATTGGTCGAGAGCAGTCACGTGACCTAGTTTCGACGGTTCTGTTTGGTCGAGAGCAGTTTCACCGCCAGGGGCGCCACCTCATTTTGCAACAATGTCACGGGTCATCCCCTATTATCGCCCACGGGGCACTGTTTCGCGGTAATATTGTCGCCGGGGGCCCTCCGGGTCAATTGTGTCGACGGCTCTGATTGGTCGAGAGCAATCACGCCACTCCTTTGCGGTCATACTGTCGCTAGGGGGTGCTACGGGTCAAGTGTCGACGATTGGTCGAGAGCCGTCACGTGAGGTATGATGTCACATCTCATTTGTATAAATTAGCAAAAATTGCACCCTTTTGCGGTGAAACCGTCGCCAGGGGGCGCTACGGTTCAATTGTGTCGACGGTTCTGACTTACGGCGTCACAATTCCTCGTTTGCATATCACGTGACCTCTCTATGGAGGCTGCCATATTGTTTTGCTGCCATGTTGTTTTGCGATGATACAGTCACCAGAGGTCGCTGCTACGGGTCAATTGTGCAGTCACGTGACTTATGACGTCAAAACCTTTTGCACTTATACAATTGTCAATTAGGGTTAGGGTTAGTAACCCTAATGGAAAATTCGAGAAAAAACTGGTAAACTGTAGGAATAATTGTCAGTTAGGGTTAGGGTTAGGGTTAGTAACCCTAATTCTGTCGTCTGTAGTAAACCCTGATACGAACCCTGACCCAAACCCCAAAAGAACATGCAAGAAGAACGGTTTGATGACAGTGGCGGTTCGGTTTAATACTAACGATTATTGCGCGCTTTTCGAGACGTGTCTGGGTACGGAACCGGTTCAAACTGGTTTCATGTAGTTTTTTTCTTCTTTTCTGGAACGTTCGAACGACGTCATGGAATTTTCCACGCTCACGAAAAGAAACACGATCCAACATTTTCACCCTGCTAGCAGACTGAAACCTAGCGGACGAAAGTTCGTGCATGCAGCGGAAAAAACGTAGCCGTGCATGTAAGCTATACGACGCATATTGCATCATTGCATTATATCGAGAACATTTCGACGTATGGGTAAACTGTAGGAGTTTTGGGTAACCTGTAGGAATTATGGGTAAATTGAAGGAATTATGGATAAATTGTAGGAATTATGGGTAACCTGTAGGAATTATGGGTAAACTGTAGGAGGTATGGGTAAATTGTAGGAATTATAGGTAAACTGTAGGAGTTATGAGTAAACTGTAGGAATTATGGGTAAAATGTAGGAGTTGTGGGTAACCTGTAGGAATTATGAGTAAACTGTAGGAATTATGGATACAATGTAGGAATTATAGGTAAACTGTAGGAATTATGGGTAAATTATATGAGGTGTGGGTAAATTGTAGGAATTATGGGTAAACTGTAGGAGTTATGGATAAACTGTAGGAATTATGGGTAAACTGTAGGAGTTACGGGTAAAATCTAGGAGGTATGATAAATTGTAGTTATAGGTAAATTGTAGGAGGTATGGATAAACTGTAGGAGTTATAGGTAAACTGGTCTTTTTTGACATTGGTCACCATTATTGGTGGACTTTGACTTGTGCGCTCCCACTCGTCTTATCTATTTGGTATTGGTCAGTCACTGTTGGTGAACTTTGGTTTGTGCGCTCCCATTCGTCTTATCTTTTTTGACATTGGTCAACTATTATTGGTGGACTTTGGCTTGTACGCTCCCACTTGTCTTGTCTTTTTGACATTGGTCAGCCACTGTTGGTGGACTTTGACTTGTGCGCTCCCACTCATCCCATTCGTCTTGTCTTGTTCAGTCTGGTCAGCCAACTTGAAGAAAACAAGACATTGTCGTATACAACTTGAAGAAAACAAGACACTGTCATATACAACTTGAAGAAATCAGCCACTGTTGGTGGACTTTTACTTGTGCGCTCTCACTCGTCTTTTTCACACTTATCAGTCACTGTTGGTGACAACTTGAAGAAAACAAGACACTGTCATACACAACTTGAAGAAAACAAGACACTGTCATACACAACTTGAAGAAAACAAGACATTATCACACAAAACTTGAAGAAAACAAGACATTGTGTACACTGTAGGAATTATGGGTTAATTGTAGGAGTTATGGGTAACCTATAGGAATTATGGGTAAACTGTAGGAATTATGGATAAACTGTACGAATTATGGGTAACCTGTAGGAATTATGGGTAAACTGTAGGAGGTATGGGTAAATTGTAGAAATGATGGGTAAACTGTAGGAGTTATGAGTAAACTGTAGGAATTATGGTAAACTGTAGGAATTATGGATAAAATTTAGGAATTATAGGTAAACTGTAGGAATTATGGGTAAACTGTAGGAATTATGGGTAAATTGTAGGAATTATAGGTAAACTGTAGGAGTTATGGATAAACTGTATGAATTATGGGTAAACTGTAGGAGTTATGGGTAAACTGGTCTTTTTTGACATTGTGCGCTCCCACTCGTCTTATGTTTTTGGTATTGGTCAGTCATTGTTGGTGGACTTTGGCTTGTGCGCACCCATTCGTCTTGTCTTTTTTGACATTGGTCACCTATTATTGGTGGACTTTGACTTGTGCGCTCCCACTCGTCTTATCTTTTTGGTATTGGTCACCTATTATTGGTGGACTTTGACTTGTGCGCTTCAACTTGTCTTGTCTTTTTTGACATTGGTTATCTATTATTGGTGGACTATAACTTGTGCGCTCCCACTTGTCTTGTCTTTTTGACATTGGTCAGCCACTGTTGTTGGACTTTGACTTGTGCGCTCCCACTCATCCCACTCGTCTTGTCTTTTTCACTCTGGTCAGCCAACTTGAAGAAAAAAGACATTGTCATACACAACTTGAATAAAACAAGACACTGTCACATACAACTTGAAGAAAGCAAGACATTGTCGTACACAACTTGAAGAAAACAAGACACTGTCATATACAACTTGAAGAAATCAGCCATTGTTGGTGGTCTTTGACTTGTGCGCTCCCACTCGTCTTTTTTCACACTGATCAGTCACTGTTGGTGACAACTTGAAGAAAACAAGACATTGTCATACACAACTTGAAGAAAACAAGACATTATCACACAAAACTTGAAGAAAACAAGACATTGTGAATTATGGGTAAACTGTAGGAGTTATGGGTAACCTATAGGAATTATGGGTAAACTGTAGGAATTATGGATAAACTGTGCGAATTATGGGTAACCTGTAGGAATTATGGGTAAACTGTAGGAGGTATGGGTAAATTGTAGAAAAGATGGGTAAACTGTAGGAGTTATGAGTAAACTGTAGGAATTATGGTAAACTGTAGGAATTATGGATAAAATTTAGGAATTATAGGTAAACTGTAGGAATTATGGGTAAACTGTAGGAATTATGGGTAAATTGTAGGAATTATAGGTAAACTGTAGGAGTTATGGATAAACTGAAGGAATTATGGGTAAACTGTAGGAGTTATGGGTAAACTGGTCTTTATTGACATTGTGCGCTCCCACTCGTCTTATGTTTTTGGTATTGGTCAGTCATTGTTGGTGGACTTTGGCTTGTGCGCACCCATTCGTCTTGTCTTTTTTGACATTGGTCACCTATTATTGGTGGACTTTGACTCGTGCGCTCCCACTCGTCTTGTCTTTTTTGACATTGGTCATCTATTATTGGTGGACTTTAACTTGTGCGCTCCCACTCGTCTTGTCTTTTTGACATTGGTCAGCCACTGTTGGTGGACTTTGACTTGTGCAAAAGTGCATCGTCAGCAAACTGTCAGGGTAAACTGTAGGAGATATGGGTAAATTGTAGGAATTATGGGTAAACTGTAGGAGGTATGGGTAAACTGTAGGAATTATGGAAAAACTGTACGAGTTATGAGTAAACTGTAGGAATTATGGGTAAACTGTAGGAGTTATGGGTAACCTGTAGGAAATATGGGTAAATTGTAGGAATTATGGATAAATTGTAGGAATTATGGGTAAACTGTAGGAGTTCCGGGTAAACTGTAGGAGTTCCGGGTAAACTGTAGGAAGTATGATAAATTGTAGTTATAAGTAAATTGTAGGAGGTGTGGATAAACTGTAGGAGTTATGGGTAAACGTGTCTTTTTTTGACATTGTGCGCTTCCACTCGTCTTATGTTTTTGGTATTGATCAGTCATTTTTGGTGGAATTTGGCTTGTGCGCACCCATTCGTCTTGTCTTTTTTGACATTGGTCACCTATTATTGGTGGACTTTGACTCGAGCGCTTCCACTCGTCTTGTCTTTTTTGACATTGGTCACCTATTATTGATGAACTTTGACTTGTGCGCTTCCACTCGTCTTGTCTTTTTGACATTGCTCAGCCACTGTTGGTGGACTTTAACTGGTGCAATCCCACTCGTCTTGTTTTTTTCACACTGGACAGTCACTGTTGGTGGATTTGACTTGTGCAAAAGTGTATCGTCAGCAAACTTTCAGGGTAAACTGTAGGAGATATGGGTAAATTGTAGGAATTATGGATAAACTGTAGGAATTATGGGTAACCTGTAGGAATTATGGGTAAACTGTAGGAGGTATAGGTAAATTGTAGGAATTATAGGTAAACTGTAGGAGTTATGAGTAAACTGTAGGAATTATGGGTAAACTGTAGGAGTTATGGGTAACCTGTAGGAATTATGAGTAAACTGTAGGAATTATAGGTAAACTGTAGGAATTATGGGTAAACTATAGGAGGTGTGGGTAAATTGTTGGAATTATGGGTAAACTGTAGGAGTTATGGGTAAACTGTAGGAATTATGGGTAAACTGTAGGAGTTACGGGTAAAATCTAGGAGGTATGATGAATTGTAATTATAGGTAAATTGTAGGAGGTATGGATAAACTGTAGGAGTTATGGGTAAACTGGTCTTTTTTGACTTTGGTCACCATTATTGGTGGACTTTGACTTGTGCGCTCTCACTCGTCTTATCTTTTTGGCATTGGTCATCTATTATTGGTGGACTTTGGCTTGTGCGCTCCCATTCGTCTTGTCTTTTTTGACATTGGTCAGCCACTGTTGGTGGACTTTGTCTTGTGCAAAAGTGCATCGTCAGCAAACTGTCAGTGTAAACTGTAGGAGATATGGGTAAATTGTAGGAATTATGGGTAAACTGTAGGAGGTATGGGTAAACTGTAGGAATTATGGAAAAACTGTACGAGTTATGAGTAAACTGTAGGAATTATGAGTAAACTGTAGGAGTTATGGGCAACCTGTAGGAAATATGGGTAAATTGTAGGAATTATGGATAAACTGTACGAATTATGGGTAAACTGTAGGAATTATGGGTAAACTGTAGGAGTTCCGGGTAAACTGTAGGAGGTATGATAAATTGTAGTTATAAGTAAATTGTAGGAGGTGTGGATAAACTGTAGGAGTTATGGGTAAACGTGTCTTTTTTTGACATTGTGCGCTTCCACTCGTCTTATGTTTTTGGTATTGGTCAGTCATTTTTGGTGGAATTTGGCTTGTGCGCACCCATTCGTCTTGTCTTTTTTGACATTGGTCTCCTATTATTGGTGGACTTTGACTCGAGCGCTTCCACTCGTCTTGTCTTTTTTGACATTGGTCACCTATTATTGATGAACTTTGCCTTGTGCGCTTCCACTCGTCTTGTCTTTTTGACATTGCTCAGCCACTGTTGGTGGACTTTAACTGGTGCACTCCCACTCGTTTTGTTTTTTTCACACTGGTCAGTCACTGTTGGTGGATTTGACTTGTGCAAAAGTGTATCGTCAGCAAACTTTCAGGGTAAACTGTAGGAGATATGGGTAAATTGTAGGAATTACGGATAAACTGTAGGAATTATGGGTAACCTGTAGGAATTATGGGTAATCTGTAGGAGGTATGGGTAAATTGTAGGAATTATAGGTAAACTGTAGGAGTTATGAGTAAACTGTAGGAATTATGGGTAAACTGTAGGAGTTACGGGTAAAATCTAGGAGGTATGATGAATTGTAATTATAGGTAAATTGTAGGAGGTATGGATAAACTGTAGGAGTTATGGGTAAACTTGTCTTTTTTGACTTTGGTCACCATTATTGGTGGACTTTGACTTGTGCGCTCTCACTCGTCTTATCTTTTTGGCATTGGTCATCTATTATTGGTGGACTTTGGCTTGTGCGCTCCCATTCGTCTTGTCTTTTTTGACATTGGTCAGCCACTGTTGGTGGACTTTGTCTTGTGCAAAAGTGCATCGTCAGCAAACTGTCAGTGTAAACTGTAGGAGATATGGGTAAATTGTAGGAATTATGGGTAAACTGTAGGAGGTATGGGTAAACTGTAGGAATTATGGAAAAACTGTACGAGTTATGAGTAAACTGTAGGAATTATGAGTAAACTGTAGGAGTTATGGGCAACCTGTAGGAAATATGGGTAAATTGTAGGAATTATGGATAAACTGTAGGAATTATGGGTAAACTGTAGGAATTATGGGTAAACTGTAGGAGTTCCGGGTAAACTGTAGGAGGTATGATAAATTGTAGTTATAAGTAAATTGTAGGAGGTGTGGATAAACTGTAGGAGTTATGGGTAAACGTGTCTTTTTTTGACATTGTGCGCTTCCACTCGTCTTATGTTTTTGGTATTGGTCAGTCATTTTTGGTGGAATTTGGCTTGTGCGCACCCATTCGTCTTGTCTTTTTTGACATTGGTCTCCTATTATTGGTGGACTTTGACTCGAGCGCTTCCACTCGTCTTGTCTTTTTTGACATTGGTCACCTATTATTGATGAACTTTGCCTTGTGCGCTTCCACTCGTCTTGTCTTTTTGACATTGCTCAGCCACTGTTGGTGGACTTTAACTGGTGCACTCCCACTCGTTTTGTTTTTTTCACACTGGTCAGTCACTGTTGGTGGATTTGACTTGTGCAAAAGTGTATCGTCAGCAAACTTTCAGGGTAAACTGTAGGAGATATGGGTAAATTGTAGGAATTACGGATAAACTGTAGGAATTATGGGTAACCTGTAGGAATTATGGGTAATCTGTAGGAGGTATGGGTAAATTGTAGGAATTATAGGTAAACTGTAGGAGTTATGAGTAAACTGTAGGAATTATGGGTAAACTGTAGGAGTTATGGTTAACCTGTAGGAATTATGAGTAAACTGTAGGAATTATGGATAAAATGTAGGAATTATAGGTAAACTGTAGGAATTATGGGTAAACTATAGGAGGTGTGGATAAATTGTTGGAATTATGGGTAAACTGTAGGAGTTATGGGTAAACTGTAGGAATTATGGGTAAACTGTAGGAGTTACGGATAAAATCTAGGAGGTATGATGAATTGTAATTATAGGTAAATTGTAGGAGGTATGGATAAACTGTAGGAGTTATGGGTAAACTGGTCTTTTTTGACTTTGGTCACCATTATTTGTGGACTTTGACTTGTGGGCTCCCACTCGTCTTATCTTTTTGGTATTGGTCAGTCACAGTTGGTGAACTTTGGCTTGTGCGCTCCCATTCGTCTTGTCTTTTTTGACATTGGTCACCTATTATTGGTGGACTTTGGCTTGTACGCTCCCACTTGTCTTGTCTTTTTGACATTGGTCAGCCACTGTTATTGGACTTTGACTTGTGCGCTCCCACTCATCCCACTCGTCTTGTCTTTTTCACTCTGGTCAGCCAACTTGAAGAAAAAAGACATTGTCATACACAACTTGAATAAAACAAGACACTGTCACATACAACTTGAAGAAAACAAGACATTGTCGTACACAACTTGAAGAAAACAAGACACTGTCATATACAACTTGAAGAAATCAGCCATTGTTGGTGGACTTTGACTTATGCGCTCCCACTCGTCTTTTTTCACACTGGTCAGTCACTGTTGGTGACAACTTGAAGAAAACAAGACATTATCACACAAAACTTGAAGAAAACAAGACATTGTGTACACTGTAGGAATTATGGGTAAACTGTAGGAGTTATGGGTAACCTGTAGGAATTATGGGTAAACTGTAGGAATTATGGGTAAACTGTAGGAGGTATGGGTAAATTGTAGAAATGATGGGTAAACTGTAGGAGTTATGAGTAAACTGTAGGAATTATGGGTAAACTGTAGGAGTCATGGGTAACCTGTAGGAATTATGAGTAAACTGTAGGAATTATGGATAAAATTTAGGAATTGTAGGTAAACTGTAGGAATTATGGGTAAACTGTAGGAATTATGGGTAAATTGTAGGAATTATGGGTAAACTGTAGGAGTTATGGGTAAACTGTAGGAATTATGGGTAAACTGTAGGAGTTATGGGTAAACTGGTCTTTTTTGACATTGTGCGCTCCCACTCGTCTTATCTTTTTGGTATTGGTCAGTCATTGTTGGTGGACTTTGGCTTGTGCGCTCCCATTCGTCTTGTCTTTTTTTGACATTGGTCACCTATTATTGGTGGACTTTGACTTGTGCGCTTCTACTTGTCTTGTCTTTTTTGACATTGGTCATCTATTATTGGTGGACTTTAACTTGTGCACTCCCACTCGTCTTGTCTTTTTGACATTGCTCATCCACTGTTGGTTGACTTTAACTTGTGCAAAAGTGCATCGTCAGCAAACTTGTATGGAGATGTAGGAGATATGGATAAATTGTAGGAATTATGGGTAAACTGTAGGAGGTATGGGTAAACTGTAGGAATTATGGATAAACTGTACAAGTTATGAGTAAATTGTAGGAATTATGGATAAACTGTAGGAGGTATGGGTAACCTGTAGGAATTATCGGTAAACTGTAGGAATTATGGATAAACTGTAGGAGTTACGGGTAAACTGTAGGAATAATGGGTAAATTGTAGGAATTATGGATAAACTGTAGGAGTTATGGGTAAACTGTAGGAATTATGGGTAAACTGTAGGAATTATGGGTAAACTGTAGGAGTTACGGGTAAACTGTAGGAGGTATGAAAAATTGTAGTTATAGGTAAATTGTAGGAGGTATGGATAAACTGTAGGAGTTATGGGTAAACTGGTCTTTTTTTGACATTGTGCGCTTCCACTCGTCTTATGTTTTTGGTATTGGTCAGTCATTGTTGGTGGAATTTTGCTTGTGCGCACCCATTCGTCTTATCTTTTTGGTATTGGTCACCCATTATTAGTGGACTTTGGCTTGTGCGCTCCCATTCGTCTTGTCTTTTTTGGCATTGGTCACCTATTATTGGTGGACTTTGACTTGTGCGCTCCCACTCGTCTTATCTTTTTGGTATTGGTCACCCATTATTAGTGGACTTTGGCTTGTGCGCTCCCATTCGTCTTGTCTTTTTTGACATTGGTCACCTATTATTGGTGGACTTTGACTTGTGCGCGTCCATTCGTCGTGTCTTTTTTGGTATTGGTCACCTATTATTGGTGGACTTTGACTTGTGCGCGTCCATTCGTCCTGTCTTTTTTACATTGGTCACCTATTATTGATGAACTTTGAATTGTGCGCTCCCACTCGTCTTGTCTTTTTGACATTGCTCAGCCACTGTTGGTGGACTTTAACTGGTGCACTCCCACTCGTCTTGTTTTTTTCACACTGGTCAGTCACTGTTGGTGGACTTTGACTTGTGCAAAAATGCATCGTCAGCAAACTTTCAGGGTAAACTGTAGGAGATATGGGTAAATTGTAGGAATGATGGTTAAACAGTAGAAGGTATGAGTAAACTGTAGGAATTATGGGTAAACTGTAGGAATTATTTTGTGTAAACTGTAGGAATTATGGATAAACTGTAGGAATTATGGGTAACATGTAGGAATGATGGGTAAACTGTAGGAGGTATGGGTACATTGTAGGAATTATGGGTAAACTGTAGGAGTTATGGGTAACCTGTAGGAATTATGGATAAAATGTAGGAATTATAAGTAACCTATAGGAATTATGGGTAAACTGTAGGAGGTGTGGGTAAATTGTAGGAATTATGGGTTAACTTTAGGAATTATGAGTAAACTGTAGGAGTTACGGGTAAACTGTAGGAGGTATGATAAATTGTAGTTATAGGTAAATTGTAAGAGGTATTGATAAACTGTAGGAGTTACGGGTAAACTGTAGGTGGCATGATAAATTGTAGTTATAGGTAAATTGTAAGAGGTATTGATAAAATGTAGGAGTTATGGGTAAACTGTTGTGTGAAGTTGTGCAAAGTTGTACGAAGTTGTGTGAAGTTTGCGAGTTGGAAGTCTGCAAGTTGGAAGTTTGTGCTTTGGAAGTTTGCAAATTTTGAGGAAACGAGCGACAACACGATATCGAATGAGTGCACACGTATTTTATTGAACAACACAAACATCATGATCATACAACGATGGTATCGTGTAATATCACTAATACTACAACTATGAAGGATGATGATGACGATGACGATGATGAGGCGACTTGCAGATGTTTACCATCACGCCAGAGGTCGCGAGCTTAGGAGTGTCTCCACTTCACCAGAGGCTCGAGGATGATGATGATAATGAGGCGACTTGCGGATGTTTATCATCACGCCAGAGGTCGCAAGCTTAGGAGTGTCTCCAGTTCGCCAGAGGCTCGATCGATGTACGATATGCGATAGCACAGTCTATCTCGCCGCAGCTGTTTAAGTCACTCAAACACGTGGCAATCGTTAGTTACTAAATCGATGCCGATTAGGTTGATCAAAGTTCTCGTCGAAAACCGTTACAACGAAACAATACATAGGCTATGCAATATTGTCCACAAACGTTGGAAAGAGGACTCTGAAGTCTCTTGCTATTACGAGTCCACACGGAACAATGTTCGTTCGTGAAGAAACGCAGCGTGTCGTGGCGACAGGCCGTAGGAGCAGAAGTAATCGTCGCATCCGTCGGCATCTAGGTACAGCGCTATTCAATGTTCGCGTCTATCACTTCCAGTTTTGACACGGTGTAGTTCACATAAGCATCCTTCAACCGTTTATTAATGATCGCCATGACACGGGCCCCTCGCAGCGGCGAGAGTGAGGCGTATCGCTCTTCCATCGACGTCATACTAACGTAGGTGTCGGCATTAAATTCCAACACCTCTGCTGCTGTTTCATTGAATACGGTTGCCCAACACTCTCCCCCGAGCCAATCTGATAGTAGCATCCGCAAGTCGAATCTGTACACGGGAACTGGTTGCCATTGATGAATTGGACAAAACCAGTCGTTGTTTTCCGGGTGCATACCTTTGAGACAGTGCGGACACGATGCGTACACGACGTATTTATCTTGTACGGCGCAATTTCGTATTGTTAACGGACGAGTAAGTATATATGTGCCGTTACTCCCTTCCGACTGGAGCTGTGACAGGTTGATCGGAGACTGAGTATCGGCGGTACGCTGCGTGGCCATGGTGTTGAATCGAATTGCTCTGTAGAGATATGAGAACGGTTGTAATGGCAGTTCTAGTAACGGCTCTGTTTATATAGTCTGTCGCTACTACTGATGAGGCGCTTTCTGACTACAACAAACGTTTTAGACGTAGAATGCATAGGCAACACAGTAGGTGAAACTGTTCTTTGAAAGTTTGGGATCGTAACTCCAGCGGAATTCACGAACTCTCAATACAGGAACCAAATCATCACCTTGAGACACTGATTGGTCAGGACTACCATCATGGATCCATATCTTGTATGTACAGTACTTTAACCTGATCAAAGTTATCATACCAGCGAGCACGAAGTTGGTACGGAAACTCCTCAAACGAGAACTTCGATTCAAAGCAAGTCCACTATCCTGCACCAGCAATGAAATAAGATCCAAGCTGCACATTACGAATATAGCAGTGTGCTCTAAGGCGAAAGGTTCTAGCACGTCACCTCTTATAAAAAATTCGCCGTCTATAACACTTGCGAACACCAAAAATACGACGGTTATTATAACGAGTACGAACACATCGCCTAGCACAACGTCAACAGGCCGTACGACCGGCGTGCATCGTCGTTTCTACACGTCCCCCGGACCCGTGCTCACTCCGTCCTCGTGCATCACGCGTTTGGCATAGAAGTAGGTGAGAGCCGCTCTTTCCTGCACGTACGTCAACACGGACGAGTGATGCACCCGAAATCCGCTGTTCTTTCCACTTCCGCTCCGACGGTTGGCGAGCACCTCTAGGAACGCGTCCTTGTTGATGGCGTTGTGACGCTTCCTCAGTCCTTTGGTGCTGTACTTGTCGGTGGCTCCGAAACAATAGTACGTCTTGCTGCACAACCCCACGAACCCGTCACCGGACCACTCGACCTTGAACAGACCCGGTGTCCTCTTGTCATACGCCTTGCGCGCCTTACAGCACGCCTCGTCACCGACCCACGGACGATCGGCGAGTCGACAGCGCACGTACTCGTTCTGATGTTCGTCGCAACATTCGGACGGCAACCATTCGGATCGATGTCAGAAATAATGTTCTCGAAGTTCCGGGGTCAGGAGGTCGTCGACGGACTCGCCGGCCAAGGGCAAATAGGCGGAATCTGTATCCATCTCGCAGTACTGAAAAAGAGGACGCTCCAGATACCTTTTGATAAAGTCGTAATAGAACTGCAATATGCGCATCTTGGCCTACTGCAGAACGAAGAACCCCACGTGTACGGGCAGGGCGTACGTGACGGTTTTCTTGTTCATCGCTATTTCGTACGCATCGTAGACGACGACGTCGAGTTGTCGGAACCGTTTATCGTTGACTATGAGCGATGCCGCCTTCTCCGTGCAGTATGTCATGTCGTGATGTCGATCCACGTTGGTGATGGTCTTCCCGTAACCCGAGTTCCCCAGCAACTTCGTGGTGTCTGCGATGATGGCCTTGTGCGGGTGGACGTCTCCCTCGCGTCGGGCCGTGGACACAGCGTCGCCGAACCGCCGGAAGCACGGGATGGGGGTGTACTCGACGACCTGATAGACGCGCGTCACCTCGAGTCCGTGTTCTAGGTACCATCTCAGGAGTGGCTTGGCGAGCCATATTTTATTGCCGTGGAAACTGCCCACGAGCATGCGCATGTTCTTCAGCGTATCGGCGCAAGAAAGGTCCGAGATCGTCGCGGGTCATACGGATGTATTTAAACACCGGCTGCATTTCGGAAAAATGTGCGTGTAATGTTATCGGCACCGAAACATCACATTCGATCAATACGAATATGGTTCCGTCACGCACATCGTCCTGGAAAGGCAGCATCCAGACACTTTTTCACGACCGGATCTCTTCTCGTCTCTTTCCACTCGCATTCCCACAACTCGACGACCTTGACAAAGTGACGTAGGTAGGCTGTGTTCTTTCGGGTCTCTGCGAGCAGTTGGGTCATGGGTTTCCCGTTGACGGCGTTCGTTTCTAGACCCAAGCACGGGTGACCGTGGTAGAAACATCCGTGGAACTGATACGACGTGTTCGTCTCGCTGCACCACCCGTCCACAGGAAGTTTACTGATCCTCTTCTTTCGACCGTTGACTTGATGTCGTATGGCGCGTCCCGTTCTTGCGGCTTCCCATGTGAGCCATTCTACGGCCATCTGACCGTGTAGTTGTGCCGTCTCGGGTCTAAAGTTATTATCTTCCCGTCGTCGCGTGTACCATCCGGTCGGCATGTCTTGCATGAGAGACCACAGGTACAGAGCGTTGGCATCGTACCCGACGATGGATCGACACGAACGAGCGGCCTCTCCGTACTCGTTCTGACATAGCGTGGTGACTCCTTTCTCGTGATAACGGTGAAAAACGAGCGAAGGTCCACCAACCACGTGATCTTTGACGAGATGATGAAGATCTTTATTCTTCTCGTTGAAGAGCGTAAAGTACGTCTTCTCCGGAAGATCGTTGAACAGGTAGAGCAAGGTCAGACCGGGTGCGCTGATGCCCTGCTTGAACATGTCTATGCCGCGTTGTTGGTAGAAGGCGAGCTGTCTGTCGATGGCTTGTAGAAAGGGAACCACGTCTCTGTTGTTGTACCAGACGAGAAAGTCTTGCAAGGTCGTCTTGCCGTTATCGCGCCAGGCCTCTTGACAACCGACGTAATCCTCGTCGGAAATACCCTCGTTCTTCAATTGACTGAAGAAGGCTTCTTTTGCTGGAAGCGCGGTATCATCGAGTCTCTCCAGACAGTCCATATATTCATACGGGAGAAACCCTTTTGTTATTTTACAACCATACGCTTTCAGATATTTGTCGTAGCTGAATCCCGGGGCTATGTAATTGGTCATGTCTAGGAATTTTAGCTGATCCGTCGATAGACACATAAACGTGTTGTCGCGTTTGATGACAAAAAACGACCCGACGCCATCGTTCTCTTCTTCTTTCTCTTTGTCGTCCTGTTCCATTTCTTCTTCTTCCTCTTTCTTTGACATGAAGTAGGGAACGAGGAACTGTTTGACGGCATTGAGATCGTATTTCCCCGAATTAAAGCCGACGACTGGTAATTTATGAAGCCAGTCATTAAGTTGTTTCATCAGCGTTTTGTACGGGTTGCTCGGTTGACGAGATTCCTCGTCGTCAGGTGATTGTGCATTGCGCAATGTTTCGTCCCAATTCGATAGTGCTTTTGCCAGTCGAGCTAGCACGTCCTCGTAAGAATTTTTTTAGGTTTTCGTAGGCGGCGTCACTCATCGATTGCAAGATGTCCATCATGGCGCTCACCAACTTGTTGGTGTCTCCATCCGTGACGAGACATTGCATTTGTTCGTTTCCCGGCACGTTGGATGCCACGCTGACGCTCAACGGGACGTGACGCGCCACACACTGCATCTTGTCGCTGTCCGTCGTGCGGTGTCGAACCAACACTCGAAATCAAAGGTGGCTCGGTACGGATAGTACAGCAAAGATTCGGGGACTCGAATGTTCTCGTCGTCCAGACGTTCGAACACCGACGGAGTCGAATGGTACACGCCGCCGGGATAGACCCGACGCACACCTCCCGTGCACGTGCGCTCGTGTCGGCTTAGCCAACATGCGTTTCTTCATAAGCTCTCGCCGCACTTCCGGCATCTATATGAGTGGCAGTACATTTGAATGTTTTGTATGTACGAAAAGTGGTTCGTCCAGGTATCGACCGCAGTAATTGCAGAAGGAATGGTAGTACCTATAACATCATGTGTTTTTGTTTTTCAAAACAAATCTATAGCTCAAGTTGATTTTGAAAGCATTGGTATGTTTTTCGAACATGGTCTTCAATGGAGATTCTAGAGTAGTCGTATCTAGACTGCAATTTACCCTGGTCTGGAGAGGACCTCTGGATACGCGTGTCCTAATGGAGGACCAATTGTTGCGAACGACCTCTAACAAATCTGCTGACAGGCAGGTCGATGGGATCTTCGCTAATGAACGGGTGGCGGGGTGTAGTATCTTCCCTTTTCGCTCTTTTTGGCAATGGTGGTGAAACGGTATCGACACAAACCGTTCTTTCATGTCTTAGCATATAGTGTTTTATTCCAAACAATTTGTTGCATTTTGAACATGTGTATTTCATCGTTGCTGGTGGTTCGCCGAAATAGGTGTGCAAAGATTGGAGAACGATTGTGATAGGAGAATGTATTAGTATATATATATACATATATATATATATATATATATATATATATATATATATATATATATATATATATATATATATATATATAAATATATATATATATATATATATATATATATATATATATATATATATATATATATATATATATATATATATATAAATATATATATATATATATATATATATATATATATATATATATATATATATATATATATATATATATATATATATATATATATATATAAATATATAAATATATATATATATATATATTATAGCTACTTGCAAACAAAACTTGGTGTACAGCTACCGTTGCGGCATCTCGACGTGTTGCTGCGTGGCTGTGGTGTTGAATCGAAGCGCTGTGCAGAGATCGGAGAACGGGTGTGATGGCAATTGTAGTAGCGGCTCGGTTTATATAGTCTGTCGCTACTGCTGACGGTGCACTTTTTTCCTGGGTTTTTACCGGTTTGATCCGGTTTGAACCGGATTGAACCATTTTGAACCAGTTTGAACCGGTTTGAACCAGTTTCAACCGGTTTGAACGTTCCAGAAAGCGGCGGTGTTTTTTGTTGACCTTGACCTTGTTCTTACAGACTCGTATCATTATAGGCGATATGTATGTGTCGACGCGAAACGACATACGTAGAAAAGTTCTCGATATAATGCAATGATGCGATATGCGTCGTATAGCTTACATGCACGGCTACGTTTTTTCCGCTGCACGCACGAACTTTCGTCCGCTAGGTTTCATCGTCGTTCGAACGTTCCAGAAAAAAAGAAAAAACTACATGAAACCGGTTTGAACCGGTTCAAACCGCTCGAAAAGCGCGCCGTAATCGCCAGTAGTAAACCGAATCGCCACTGCCATCACAACCGTTCTTCCTGCATGTTCTTTTAGAGTTACGGTCAGGGTTCGTATTAGGGTTCACTACAGACGACAGAATTAGGGTAACTAACTCTAACCCTAATCCTAACTGGCAATTGTATTAGTACAAAAGGTCGGCGACCTTTGACTTTTGACCTTCCATTAGGGTTACTAACAATAACCCTAACTGACAATTATTCCTACAGTTTTTTTCTCGAATTTTCCATTAGGGTTACTAACCCTAACCCTAATTGACAATTGTATTCACACTTGATGAGGTGACGTCATAGGACTCTCGATCAATAAGAAAGCTCGCCACCGACCTTTGACCTTAACCTGTAGCGCCCCCTGGCGATCGTATAATCGCAAAATAGTGCCCCAAAATCTCCTCATTATAGATAATAGGGGAGGAGCTGTGACGCCATAGGTCACGTGACTGCTCTCGACAAATCAGAACCGTGGACACATTAGACTTTGACCCGTAGCGCCTCTTGGTGACGGTATCATCGCAAAACAGCATGGCAGCAAAACAAGATGGCAGCCTCCATAGAGAGGTCACGTGATATGCAAATGAGGAACTGTGACGTCGTAAGTCACGCGACGGCTCTTGACCAATCAGAACCGTCGACACAATTGAACCGTAGCACCCTCTGGCGATGGTTTCAACGCAAATGGGTGCAATTTTTGCTAATTTATACAAATGAGATGTGACGTCATAGGTCAAGTGACGGCTCTCGACCAATCAGAATCGTCGACACTTGACCCGTAGCACCCCCTAGCGATAGTATGACCACAAAGGAGTGACGTGATTGCTCTCGACCAATCAGAGCCGTCGACACAATTGACCGGCAGCGCCCCCCGGCTACAATATTACCGCGAAACAGTGCCCCAGGAGTGAGACTGCTCTCGACCAATCAGAAGCTTACCCAAAGGGATACATTGTTGCAAAATGAGGTGGCGCCCCGGCGGTGAAACTGCTCTCGACCAATCAGAACCGTCGAAACTAGATCACGTGACTGCTCTCGACCAATCAGAAGCTTACCCAAAATTTATCCCTCAGAATTGCACACATACTACTATAGTTGATATACCCTAAAAATTATCACGTAGTGATGTTTGTGTTATTGTTTCGATAGTTGTTTAATAAATAGACAGCTTAATAAACAGACAGCTTAGTAAACATCTTAGTAAACATATGCTGGCAATTATAATAAGGCAATTGCCTGGACTAAAAAAGGATAGACAATGCAACGTGTTTTTCAATAATTGGAGGAAATACAGTAACGTATTACAAGTATTTGCAATATGCTTAAATGTATTACGCCCATTACTGCAATGCCGTGTAGGAATATACAATAAAGACGAATTAATTTATTAAAGCAGTGATTTGTTACAGACACTATGTGAAATCACACAAGGAACCATGTGAAAAGCATCTGCTACCGGAACTATTTTGTGTTCAACACATGCCGCGTCTAATGTCTTCCTTTATATGTTTTCACATATGAAGCAATTGAAATAAAACGAAACACCACCATGCTAAGTGTTGATTATAGTAATATAAAGGCAACATCTAATATAATAAATATTATTTATTGTATGCTATTCGTCGTGTACGCAGTTTCATTTCATTATTTAATGATCATATATACAACGCTTTCAGATGAACATATGGAACCCGTTGCCCTACTTGATATTTGGAGTATTGTCGACATGTGCCGGACGTCTGGCGCTAGTTCTCCCAGAGACTTTAAATGAAAAATTACGCGACACAGTTCAAGAAGCCGAGACATTCATGGGGTAAGTCTGACGTAAACACATCACATTTGACATTGTCGTGCCTATAGATGTTGTCTCCGGCTGTCTTCCAGCTTTCTTTCCAGGCGAAAGGTGGCGATACATTGTTTTATTACGTAAATCTCATAGACTTCTGTTGATCACATCAAAAACAATATAGATACTGTGCGCAATATAGAGGATAGGAAACCTTTGTTATTATTGTCGATCCAACGTGATATCTAGTATTCTACACTGATTATGGTCATTGTTGTTGCTATTGTGGCCCACTCTTACAGCGGACACGGTGATCCTCAATGACTATGGTCATTGGTGTTGCTATTGCAGCCCACTCCTAAAGCGGACACGGTGATCCACATTGAATATGGTAATTGTTGTTGCTATTGTGGCCCACCTCTACAGTGGCCACGGTGTTCCACATTGATTAGGGTCATTGCTGTTGCCTTTGTGGTCCACCCCTACAGCGGACACGGCGTTCCACATAGACTATGGCCATTGTTGTTGCCATTGTGGCCCAACCCTACAGTGGACACGGTGTTCCACATTGATTATGGTCATCGTTGTAGCCGTTGTGGCCTACACCTACAGTGGACACAATATTCCACATTGACTATGGTCGTTGCTGTTGCCATTGTGGGCCACCCCTACAGTGGACACGGTGTTCCACATTGACTATGGTCATTGTTGTTGCCATTGTGGGCCACACCTACAGCGGACACGGTGTTCCACATTATCAGTGGTCATTGTTGTTGCCATTGTGGCCCACCCCTACAGTGGACACGGTGTTCCACATTGATTATGGTCATAATTGTTGCCATTGTGGCCCATCCCTACAGCGGACACGATGTTCCACATTATCAGTGGTCATTGTTGTTGCCATTGTGGCCCACCCCTACAGTGGACACGGTGTTCCACATTGATTATGGTCATAATTGTTGCCATTGTGGCCCACCCATACAGCGGACACGGTGTTCCACATTCACTACGGTCAAAATAGGGTTATTGTTGTTATATTGTGGCCAACCCCTACTGCGGACACAATGCTCCACATTGACTATGGCCATTGTTGTTGCCATTGTGGCCCACCCCTACAGTGGACACGGTTTTCCACGTTGACTATGGTCATTCTTTTGGCAATTGTGGCCCACCCCTACAGCGGATAATATGTTCCACATTGACTATTGTCATTGTTGTTGCCATTGTGGCCCACCCCTTCCGCGGACACGTTGTTCAACATTGGCTATGGCCATTGTTGTTGCCATTGTGGCCCACCCCTACAGTGGACCCGGTGTTCTACATTGATTATGGTCATTGTTGTTGCCATTGTGGCCCACCCCTTCCGCGGACACGTTGTTCAACATTGGCTATGGCCATTGTTGTTGCCATTGTGGCCCACCCCTACAGCAGACACGATGTTCCACATTTACTATGGGCATTGCTGTTGCCATTGTGGCCCACCCCTACTGTGGACACGGTGTTCCACGTTGACTAACGTCA
>OY759263.1:1600594-1615594 GCA_963662155.1 Lamellibrachia columna
CTTTTTTTTCGCATATGACCATGCATCTACAGACTATTCTGCGACAAGGAAACGTCAGATATCAGAGGGCAGAGCGATGCGTAGGAAGCGACGAGCCGAAACCAGGTTAGTAAATTGGATTACCGTTACCATTGTGACTTATCACTACGATTACAATATAGTTCCACCCCAATAAGCACAGCTGTGCTTCAACGTCAGCATATATATGACCCACAGTAAATCGAAATGTATGAATACAATAAAGTGCGAGTAAGTGTTAATAGTTTGATATAATTACGAGTGTTTTCCAATCCGCCGATTTATATTCGACGTAATCATACGACTGATACGTACCGTCAATACGTGGCCGTACTCAGAACAATAACAATAACTCAGTAAGTGCTACAGGATATACTGCAACCTTATAACATGGGCCATGGCGTATGTACTAGGCAAAATTATTCAAGAAAATAATTTGATATTATTTATTGACAGTCATAATAAGTCTCATACTCATGTGTTCTAAATGCCTAGAGAGCAAGCAGCAAGCGTAAGGCTAAGCCTGGGGGGGGTTAGATGCATGGGAGAAACACGACCAAAAGACAGTATAGACTATAGTGCAACAGAAGCCTACTGTTGCTGTTTACATTTCAAATTCTTTATGGAAATATTTAAAATGTACAAATACTTTCATTGTGATTAAGTGCAAATGCAGTTACAAAAACTGTTTAAAAGTATTTAAATATTTAAGTAAAATGCATTTCACCCATGCAATGTCTAGCTAGCTGGAAAGGAAACTTACTAAGGCATCGTCATCTACCCATTTGAACACTGTCAGATTACATGTCTGCTTTCTATAATGACACTTTACAATTTCTGTCTGAATTCTTGTGACTTGACAATAAGGCAAAATTATATAAAATTAATTTTCTTTATTGATCAGATTAAACCCCACATGTAATAACCGGAAGTTCATAGAGATGTATTAATTACATTTTATTCTAAGTCGACTGATAACACTGTAATGAATACCGTGGGTGGAGGGGGCAACTGTCGGCAACCCACAATAGTATTAGTACAAGCTATACATAAGAAGGAAATATATCAGGCATGGGGTCAATTCTGTTTTGTCCATTCCAAAAAATCAGTTCTAATTCCGCCTTGCAAAAAATCAATTCCAAAACGTTAAAATCCTAGGCTAAAGAAAAATTCAAATCCAATTCGTTTTAACACAGTTTTATTTGTCACGTGTGCACAATCATATTTAATTAGATATGATTAAAAAATTATTGTTCGTTAAATGCACACACACACACATATATATATATATATATATCAGGTTTGCCATATAAAAAACTTTAAAATGGCATCCAGCCATTTCATATGTACATTCTGCTGCGACACCTCTCCTGGATTTTTGCTAACAAAACCAGACATTTTGGACAGCCCTGGACAGTTGGGTCATTAATCTGAGTTTTGAACAGTTTCCCCTGTTTATATCGGGTCCAGGTCATTTGCCCCCCTTCCGGACATTTGCCCCTTTGTCACTTGCCCCCCAGACATTAGCCCCTTGCCTTATTCAAAATCTGGACATTTGCCCCCTGTCTATAGCTTCTGGATTATTTGTAAGTTTTTTTAAGAAATGTTTTTTTAACTTATTTTTTTATTTCTGAACATGAATTCAATATATATATTACCCTAATTGTAATTAATGTTCTTTGTGCAAGATCAGCCAAGTAAATTACTTTATGTAGTTGGAGATGATCCTGTAATCAAAGGATTATCTTTATTGCAATTGTGGAAGAAGCCAGTGACATTAGGACCTGGACATGTTAGGACAATTGAGGATATTTGAAAGAAGCCATCTCAACAAGGTTTCTTTTGAATTGCATTTACCATGGAGAGTTGGAGTGAATCCATTTTCCTATAAAACTGGATGCACAAGCCAGAGTTGTCAGAATTCACTTATAACTTCACCATGGAAATTACTACTAGCATTTGAGGAGGTCATGTTTTGAGTGTCATTCCTACACCAAGAAGGGGGACCAACAAGATTACTCTTCATTGGGAGTGAAACCAGCGTCGATCCTGATCATGCAAGGGTGCTGTGGTCACTGATCTGATCTCCAGATCCAGAATGTGATCAACAAGACTGCCTGCAACCATGATGGTGACACGGCACAGATAGAAGCTGCCAAGGTCCGTGAGGACCTGAAAACTAAGGCAGCTAATACCAGGGGCACTCCAAACCAGCTGATCTCTGACTCGTTACTGTCCACCACTGTTTGTGGAAGCATCACCCCAAGAACCCATCTTCCACCACTGATCTGACTATCAATGATACCTGGAAAACAACTGGTGACAAGATCATCTCATACACACTCCAGGGGATAGGCCATTGCATTAGGCTAAAGTGACTTTGACTTGTCATTGAATGTTATGTTATTGTAGTAATAATGATAAAACTGCAAACTGATTTTCACTTGTCAACTATCATGGAAAAAAGGGGCAGATGTCCGGGGGGGGAGCAAATATACTAGAAGGCGGATTTATATCGCTATCAGTTGTGGTATCATTGATATTTCATCAAATTTACTGGAAAGTTTGAGTCTTCAACATCCTAATCTCCAACATGTATTCTCCATGGGGACATTTTTAATTACTACAAAGGGCAAACCCTACAGCCACATGTAACAGCATTGTACAGGTGACCAGTGACATGTTTAGTATGGGAAACTTGTGGGCTGAACATTAGGCTTGGATAAACAAGGGGCTGCATTCAAGTGGGGCAGGCTTCCTCTCTCACACAAAGGGAATGAGCAGGCAAGTGCCCTTAATTGGCAATCTCTGTAAATAAACCTTCTACACTGAGAAAGAAAATGAGGCCTGAATGGTCTGATTTTGGTTTTACTGTCTGTTACAGTAATTTAATATTTCTTTTTGATGCAAATGCTTGATTATATTGTTCTTGGTCACAATGTTTCAATACCAGAGTAGACAGTGTCTATGCTGTAATGTTGACAACTTCCTGGCTGTTACCAGATTCAGGGTGACATGCTAATAGAAGACAAATATGATTTTAAAAGTAATATAAGTAAATATCAGGGTAAATATTAACAGTATCAAGTCAATAATTCCAACAAAATCAATTCCAATTCCCAAAAAATAAATTTTGGAAAAACAAATTCAATAAAAAAAAATTTGTAGTCAATTCCAATTCCGGAACTGGAATTGAGGGTCAGTTCCAATTCCGGAATGGAATTGACCACATGCCTGAAGTATAATCATGACAATATCTTGTCTCTGTGTACTACAGCAACAGTCATGAACAGTATAATTGAATTGAAACAAGCTTATGTCTGTGGGGCTTTTGTCGGGAGGGGCTTTTGTCCATGCACCATACTATCTAGCAGATGCTTTCAGTATAATACCTAATAATTATATATATATTTACATATATACATACATATATATATATATATATATATATATATATATATATATATATATATATATATATATATATATATATATACGTATGTGTGTGTGCATGCAGCATTTATAAGGTAAAGATGTCACAAGCATAGATCTGCATTTGGTCCAATAACAATATTCATGCATTATGTTATCTAAATCGAGTGTCAGATATAAAATAAGGAACCCCATAGAAAGTGTACCTATGGGTCCATATTTTGTTATGGAATTTGGACCCCTTATAGAATTTTGACCTCCCTGGCCCATTGAAAACAGTACAATGTTGATTAGATAATATAATGCACTTTGGAGCTAGGATGCTACAATTTTGGTTACATGCATTTGGTTATGTTACCAGTGGCATTCGTCAAACTGACCAAACAGATTCATTAAAAACATTAAGAGATCAGTGAAAGACCCATTGGTTGAATTAACATGGCTCCATAGGGAAAATGCTTTTCCCTGTGGTTGATTACTTTATACATTCTATATGACACTGGCACTCTTATATTCTAAAAATAATATATACAAGAGAAAGTTTCTCACATTGTGATTCATTTTTATTATGCAAAAGATGAATTTTGTAAAATGTTCAAGTCACTGTATGTGTAATCTTTTCAGATGAAGGATTCACCATTGGTTCATACAAGTACAGGTACTAGTTTTGAAGCATCCAGCGCTACGGGTGATGCCGTCAATCTTTACATTACGGATGTCGCCTTTAGTGCCATCACTGCTACTACTGCTGTGGCACAACATACAACTGATGCTGAAACGCAAATTGATCCGGTAACGATATTTCAAGTGTGACACTTCGCGAATGCTGCTGTAGTCACGGATGACATTATTGCACCAATGAACGTTGATCATGACTACTCCTATGTGAAGCTTCCATCAGATTCAGTGAGAATAAAGACATTGGTGCAGATGATGCACACTATGTGATAACAGCGACATAACCGAGGGTGACTCAAGCAGCTCCGACACCTATGAGAAAGAGAAGAAGTTTGTCATTCGTGAGAAAAACTTATGTCACTTTTCTGCACCTGCCACACACCAAACAGCCATAAACTGTGACACAGGTTGTACTCATGTCTGATCTATCAGCCAAGGTCTTTCGGATACTGGGGTGTCTGTCAGGAAAGTGTGCTGATTTCTACCCCTGGATGAGTGAAAGGTGAATTGAATATGTTAGGTGTACATGTACTATCAGTCAGAATAAGTAGTGTATTGGTGTATATTTAGTGCCAGTAGTGTATTGGAACAGATGGTTGGTGTGCAAGTACTATCAGTCAGAACAAGTAGTGTATTGATACATATGATTGGTGTACATTTACTGTCAGTACAAGTAGTGTATTTGGTAGAGAATGAGACGCTTGGTTTACATTTGCTGTCGGTAGGAACAAGTAGTAGATTCAGTCAGAACAAGTAGTATATTGGATACACATGATTGGTGTACATTTACTGTCAGAAGAAGTAGTGAAATGGTGCAGATTCCAGAATGAGATCATTGGTGTACATTTACTGTTGGTAGGAACAAGTAGTGTATTGGTATGCATGATTGGTGTACGTTTACTGTCAGTCAGAACAAGTAATATTGTTACACATGATTGGTGTACATTTACTGTCCAATCAAAACAAGTAGTCTATTGCCATTGGTACAGATGATGATGGTGAAACAGTTAAAATGCCTTGGCTTTATAAAGATTAATTATTTCCTAAGCTAAACTACCAGTATATTTGATAATGTTGTGGCATAATAATGATGTGTGTAACTGTGATATCCATGTTCCAGGTTGTATTTCCCAGTGGTAAGAAGTCACTGTTTTTAGTCAAGCCTTATTTCTTTGGTAATTGTTTTTCTATGTGAATAAACTGTTGATATATTTTATGTTGGTCTCAATATAAATGAAATTGTGTGTAGTGACATGCAAGATGCTGCAGGTAACATTTTTTTGGACAGAAATGGGATATGGATAAGAAGGCATTCACATCATTCAGTTATTAATATTTTAGTGGGAATTTTTGTAGTTTTCCAGGTTGTTTTTCGACCTGCTGCATACTGTGGGTGCCTCACAATTTGTCTATATCAGATTATCAGTACACTCACCTGTGTCAAGTCAAACTTTCCATCAATTCAATTTGGTTCAGAATAGACATCACAGATCCTTCCCACATCGCAGGATGGGATTACTTGTCTTGCCTTTCCTGAGCCTGAAATATAATTTGTCATGGTTAGTTGATAGCACTAATTCCATAATTAATAGTTGCAAAACTGTGAACATTACATACTGTCAGTAGTTAATTATTGTTATTTAAATGATTACATTGCACCAAACAACAAGGTGTGGTGTGCTACAGAGAGGGGTGATTACAAGTACGAATATTAACGTAATCATGATTACAGTAATTACTGCAATCACAATTACTAATGTAGTCATGATTACAATCATTATTACAATTACGATTACGGTAACATTTAAGAATATATATATATTCACATAATGAATTAAATAAACCCTCATGTTATTATTGTCATCAATGTTATTCAACAACAAATCAAACCCAATATTAAAATACAGTCACGGTACACTTCATTAGATTACAAAATAAAGAGAAAAGCCTGCTTGCATTGCCACTGTAGTTCGGACCTCGCCCTCGGGCTAGGTAAAAGAAATATGCAGAAAAAATATGATTATTAAAATGGCAATGATTCGATAACAATTGAATTACTGACCTGCTAGCTATAGGGCGAATCGATGAGTCGGCACGCAAATCATGCAATGACAGCAGACCAACATCTAGCACCGCTTTGTTTGTGCATATCACTACAAAATCATCGTCTTCGCACGGTGATGCAAGCACCAACGCGGTCGGGCACACGGTGCTGCTTAGCCATAGCCTAGCCCTAGGCATGGTAGCTTCCTCGGCGCAGCATGATGACTCAACGTAAACGTGCGCAGATATCGGGACGCAATTTCCACAGGTTCACCACATCACATTACCTAGTCAGGAATCGTTGACAGTCAAAGCGCTGTTGTAATTTTTCCTGAATCCAACGTCAACAAAGCCAAAGGCGAAGCCGACCTGGAGTCTGGAGCGTGACTCGCACACTCGGTGACATTTTACGACTGTCAACGGTTGTTTCCGTGTGGCCTGTCGAACTAGACTCTTCGTCTGTGGTTTCCATTTCTCCAAAGATAGACAACTATTACGGAAGTTCAGTAAACCACTAATCGCTTGTAGCAGATCTGGTAAAACTGTCCCAAGCGATGCATCCATCTTGTCAACAAGTAAAAAATAGTTCCGGTATTCCGTTATCGCATATTCTCGTTGGTTAGCATCTCGTGTGTTCGAGAAGTGCGGCGTTTTCCACGATTTTGTGCGTGTTTTGTTGTAATTTCTTTAACTTTTTTTATTTGGAACGAACAAAAACGCTATTTTGTTGACGTGTGTAAACACTTGTATATATAACAGAGACCCATATCTTTTTTTTCGCTCCAGAATGCCTATTTACGAAATAAATCGCAAAAAATCGAAAATTTACATTGATTAGATATACGCGACTCAAACCACTCGTTTCGACAACAAAATGGCGATACGCAGTGATGTATTTTGTCGATTTTTGTCTCGAACAAAATCAGTTTTTCAGTTTATCTCATAAATTAGCAGGTATCTGTCACCATTAATGCATAGTTAGATAGTATATATTTAAATATACGGCATAACACAAAATTGCTTCAGTTCCCCTTTAAGATCAAGGTGTCGATCCATGACGACACCAAGGTTACGAACATATTGTGACGCAATAATTGTGACAGCACCTACGCGTATTACACTGCTGTCAACGAGCGCAGCTCTGCAGTCCTGGGTACCACAGGGAGATATTCCGTTTTATTGTCATTCATGCACAGGCAGTTTGATGTCATCCACTGTTTCACAACATCCAAACAGTCTTCCATACGTCGCAGCGTAGTAGCCAAAGCTGTCGCGGTTAGGTCAAAGTGACAGTACAATTGCAGATCATCCGCGTATTGATGAAACGAAAGTCCATGTGCTCTGATTATATCGCCGATGGGTTGGACGTACAGCGAGAATAGCAATGGTCCAAGCACCGAACCCTGCGGGACACCCGATGTCACACATGTTGTGTTCGATGACGCATCACGAATGACTACTCGCTGAGTCCGATTCTGCAGATAAGATTGCAACCAGCCAAGCGCCTTGCCCACAATACCAGAGCGCAAGCGTAGCCGCTGAATCAATATCTTGTGGTTGATTGTATCAAAGGCGGCACTAAAGTCGATGAGCACAAGTGCTGTACCTTGTCTGTTATCCATCGCGACTTTCATGGCATTTGTAGTACATAACAATACGGTTTCAGTTGAATGATTTTTCCGGTAAGCTGATTGGAAACAATCCTGCATTCGCTGATCGGAAATATGACAGATGATCCTTCGGGCACTTACTTTCTTGATGAATTTGGATAGATGACTTAAATTGCTAACTGGACGGTAGTTGTTCAGTGTGTCCTTATCGAGTGATGGTTTCTTTAGCAATGGCCGAACAATTGCCTGCTTAAGCAGCCCAGGCACAATTGCATTCACCAGAGAGGCGTTTGTAATGCATGTGACGATAGGCACAATATAGTCTATGTTAACCTTCAGTTGTTTAGTTGGAAGAGGATCAAGCGTGCAGGTCTTAGTGTTGGCGAGAATAGACGTTATCTCGGCTGTATTAGTAGGCTGAAACACTTCGAGAGAGTCACTAAAACAAGGTGTCTCGTCCATTGAATGATCTACGGCAGTGTGGCAATGCAAACTATTAAGCAGCTTCTCAATCCTCTCTTAGAAGTAACGTGAAAATGCATCACAACTTTCCTTCGTTGAATTGAATTCGGGAAGTTGCATTTGATGGACTTTAAGCGATCGCAGAATGCGAAACATACTTTTGTTGTCAGCGTATTCTAAACATACTTTTGTTGTCAGCGTATTCTAAACATACTTTTGTTGTCAGCGTATTCTAAACATACTTTTGCTGTCAGCGTATTCTAAACATACTTTTGTTGTCAGCGTATTCTAAACGTTCTTGGAAATATCCCATTTTTCTTTCCATTATCAAGGCAGAACACTCATCACGTGAATTAACATACAACTGCCGATATACCTCTAGCTTGGTCCTCCTCCACAGATTTTCTAGTTTGCGTCTCCTGTCGCGGGCATCCGCTATATCCGCGTCGTACCAGGCTTGGGGAATGTTGTTTCGAGTGCGTACACTGCGCCACGGAGCGTGTTTATCGAGACACATCGTTAAGTTGTTGTTATACGTCGCCACCAGTTCTTCCACCTGCTGATCTTTACCACACGTTGTCATATCTACACAAACAGACTCTATTTCACTTCTGAGTGCAACGTTGTCAGTGTTCCGGAAATTCCGTTTTGTTGTCATCGCCACCAAACAAGGTCTTGCCAAGGTACTTACTGCAATCGATGGTGATCTGACACAGAGTCTGGGATAACTGTGCCGGAGGATATTAAGTTGTTATCACTACTACTATCCACCAGATCTAGAATATGACCACTATAGTGCGTTGGCAAAAGTACATGTTGTGTCAGGTTGAACGATTCTAGTAGATTGCGTAGTGGTTCTGATTTAGCTTCGTTGTCGAAGTGTACATTGAAATCCCGTGCAATGATGGTGGGCACCACAGATATGGCTGCTTCAGTGAATAAGTGTTCTAGCTCGACATAAAATTCCGATATTAATCCGGATGACTTGCTGGGCACAGGGGGGCGGTAGACAACCCATACGTTGTATTTCACATAGTGCGGGTTGATGGTCTGAAGACGGAGTAGGTCCATGGTCGTAAAAGACAACTTCGGTTGCAACTTTGTCTTGTATGCGTTGCGATGCACAATTGCAACTCCACCGCCTCGACCAGATGCACGAGCAACATGTTGGAAAGTATGTCCTGGCGGAGTTACCTCGGCGATTGTCGCATCATCACCATTCTTACTTAGCCACGTCTCTGTGATGGCAAGCACATCCCATTTGTGTTCAACGATGTGCTCATTTATAATAGTAGCTTTATTTCGTATTGATCGTGCATTAATCAAAGCCAAATGTGTATTGGATTTCACCTCACAGTTTTTGAGCATTACGTTGACGAGATTGGCACCATTGACGCAAGGCGGCTTGGCAGAAGGTGTCGGTCTTGTTGACACAATGGTATGAATAGAACGGTGCAAGCGTGCTCCTCCACGACACCACCGACGGGTGGGCTGGTGCAACGTCACACCAGCGTTGTAGGCAGCTCTCCAGGCTGCATTGTCCAACCGAAATGATCTGCTGGGTCGCAGACAATGTAGTCGTTCAGTAGTGAGTAGTTCAGTAGTGAGGGTGGTCATGGTCTAGCCGCTTTGGTCATGGCTGACCGCATTAGCATGGCGGTAAAACAGGTACACACCAGAATATAGTCACAACAACAGGTACACACCGGAATATAGTCACAACAACACACTTGCCGATACACGCAGTCGATATGATCTTGGCACACTCATGAAACTGTTTGTAAAGAGAGAACTATGTAAAATACTTAAAACTTGTAATAATCCACAACAAAAGGAGAGTCTTTTGACAGATGCAACCACTAGGCGCAAAATAGCACTGATGTTGTTGTGGAACTGGTTTTTTTCTGGTGCCACTAGTGCAATCTGGTGCCACTAGTGCAATCTCTACCTCCACGTCCTACTGATATGTTGTCAAACTCATCATGCTGATGTCGATCTGTTTCATGTGGGAGATTGAGTCGTCTCTCAGGATGGCGATTTCGTTCGGAGACATATCCGGGATTGTGAATACACAGCCTCGGTACAGCACCTGGCTTCAGTCGTCTTCGCTGGCCTAGAACATTAAAGAAACAAAATTAATAAAACACATTTCTTTAAGTGACAGCCTTTGTGAAACGTTAGGGTGAGATTTTTAACACCTTACTAGCCTTACCAACACACATTTGCATAAGCCTTGCTAGTTTTACACTATCATCAACAGTCTCTTTGACGTGGTTATCGAACGCCCCAGCAAACCTCCAAGTATATGTCGTCATAGACGTGCGCTGTGTTCTGCCACGGTAGAGTTTTCGAGTCTCGTTTAAGCATTTTTTGTTCCACAGATTTGGATGTGTATTTTTGTAAATATTTTAGTACAGTGTTGGATGAGAATGACTGAAGAACGTCCTAGTAATTGAAATGTTCTTTGAAATTCGTCATAATCTTAATTATTAGCGATTGAACATTGTCTTGGTGAGCGGTCAACCGGATCGGTCGCTACACGCCTACCAGGAATAAGCTGCCGAACCAGTTTTCGTCAGGTGCGTCTACCAGTCTACCAGAATGTCAACACTGCTAACAACTTCAGTGACAATGCGAGCTGGGTTCATTAATGCATGTGACCACGTCCACGTTTGGGTGTGTTTCCAATTTGCTGCATCACTAACTCTATTATATAGACATGTTGATTTTTACCGGACGAACTTAACGGTGCCACTCAGAACACTCCTTATTCTTAAATCACTAAATATATGTGCAACTTCCAGAACGCACCGGGGAACTACTGCTGGAATAAACCATTTCGCCCCATTTCTTCCGTAATAACAGCTGGAAGACGATTAAGAACGAACACTGAACACGTACACAAGGGGAGAATTAATCCAACAAACCTGGTTGACATATGTCGACAAACTGACACAAGGTATAATGTTATCTGCGTACTACTAAATGCACGATCAGTATGTAACAAAGAAGTGACGGTGAAGGACACTTGTTGGACCAAGGTGGAGATTTTATGTTTTTAGCAGAAACCTGGAGTAAACCGAATAAAACTGCTGTTGTCAACGAATTAACTCCACCAGATTACAGTTATATAGGAGAATGTCATTCAGCTAAGCGCGGAGGCGGCGTTGGAATACTATACAAGTCAGAATATAAATTGCGAAAGACAACAACTAAGCGACATGAGACGTTTGAACAAGTGGACATTAAATCAACACAAACATTGAGACCTATGCGTGTTGTCGTCATTTATCGTCCACCGATAACAAGTGTACAGCAGTTCCTTGATGAGTTCGCGACATATGTGAATGAGATAGCCATGACACAGCGAGACATTCTTATTGTCGGTGACTTCAATCTTCACTTTGAACTCAGTTTTGCACCCGGTGTAAAGTTATTGAATGACATTTTAGCTGAAAATAATCTACAACAACATGTTACAGAATCAACACACATCCGGGGGCACAGGTTGGACTTGGTGATAACACGTTCATCTAGTTCCATCGTGTCATCTACGATACATACACCAGCAGCATATCAGATCATTACAGTGTTCTTTTTCTTCTGTCTTGTGCAAACCCAGTGCCTGCTCGTACTATGAGGCATCTGCGCGACATCCGTGGAATAAATCATGACCGATTTGAGGCTGACCTATTGGAACATCTCGCTTCTGTGGATATTAATATGGATGTGAGTGCCGTGGTTGACCAGTACGAGTATGCGGTCATATCAACCGTTGACGTGCATGCCCCTGTCACGACAAGAATGAAAACTTCCCGACGCAATGAACCCTGGTATAACGATGACATACACAATGCCAGAGCATTGAGACGTTCAAATGAAAAGAGGTGGAGGAAAACGAAGCTCGAGATCCATTGACAGATTTATGTACAGCACCGAACAGCGGTCAACGCCATGATCACTCGAGCTAAGAATCAGTGTTGTCATCACTTGACCAGTGGACATGCTTTCGTGTGGTCAACACCCTGCTAGAGCCACCGAGCACGATTCGACCACAATCACCAAGCACTGAGAAACTGTGCAGTGACTTCGCCAATTACTTCGCTAAAAAAAACACAAGGAATCAGAATGCAGATCCATGAGAAGCTGATAAGTGATAAAGAATGTTCTGATTACGTCGTCGATGTTAACAGCCAATCAGTATCATACCAACTAAATCGACTACTACCTACGACTGACGAGGAACTGAGGAACATCATCAAACTGTGCCCCTCAAACACATGCAGTCTGGATGCCTGCCCAACTGAACTCCTGAAGAGAACACTGCATATCCACATTCCCTGTTTGGTAGCCATAGTAAATAGCAGCACGCTAACACGCTGAGAACTGCAGTTATGAAACCACTGCCGAAAAGTGACACGATAAATAGACCTGCTAAAAAAAACTACATACCAGTCTCCAACATAGCGTTCATCGGCAGAGTGTCAGAGAAAGTTGCAGTTCATCGGCTAACAGAACACCTAGCTATGAATGGACTGCACGGAGAATACCAGTCTGCATACAAGACGCTGCACAGTACTGAGAGCGCCCTGTTCAGAGAAAGCATGACATCGCAGGAGCTTTTGACAGGAACCATACCATGCTGTTTGTTATGCTAGATTTATCAGCAGCATTCAACACTATCGATCATGCACACTTGTTGACACTTCGGCAAGAGGGATACGGTGTGCGTGGAACGGCACTAGCTTGGTTCCGGACGTACGTGGAAGACCGTAACTATCGCATCCAGATTGAAACAACAACATTAGAGCATATTCCTCTACGGTGTGGTGTACCACAGGGCTCGGTGCTTGGGCCAGTTATGTTTACTCTGTACACCACGCCAATGCAGCGCATATCAAAATGGCGCCGATCTATGGCGACAGGATGTTGGGTGTCGTGTTGTGTGTAGTGTGACGGTATTCCTGGTCGGGAGAACATTATGCTTGCACAGATATGACCGTGATATTCTGCTGCACACCAGGGATACCATGAGTGAGTGTGACATGCAGTCAAACAATCATTTTAGTGACTTTCTCTTACCTGGTCCAAACTGGGTCACAGATCAGCCGGCCAGTGCTAGAGGTCGGCGCATGCGCATGTGCCGGTCAGCTCTCACGTGTCTTCACAGACATATTTAATGTGTCCCTTTCCCAATGTATAGTCCCCCAATGCTTCAAAAAGTCAACTATCATTCCTGTACCAAAGAAATGTTCAGTCTCCTGCTTAAATGATGATAGGCCTGTTGCCTTGACCTCTGTAGTCATGAAGACGGTCGAGCGCTTGGTCCTGCAGTTTCTGAAATCATTTATCGACCCAATGCTTGACCGATTTTAGTTTGCGTATCGTGGAAATAGATCTGTTGACGACGCTGTCTTTCTATGATTGTTTTATGTTCTCAAGTATCTAGAAGGTCCAGATACTTACACCAGGATCCTTTTTGCTGATTATAGCTCTGCTTTTAATACCATTATCCCCTCAAAACTGTTCGAGAAAATACAGAAGGTCGGGGTTCCACAATCCATGTACCTGTGGATCCTCGATTTTCTGTTGAATAGGTGACAACTTATCGCCATCACTCATTTTGTCTACTGGCGCACCTCAAGGTTGTGTCCTGTCACCAATGCTATACTCTCTTTTTACATATGATTGTGCATCCTGTCATAAAAGTACCCGAATATTGAAATTTGCAGACGATACTACAGTGTAAAGGCTCATTACGAACTCAGATGAGTCTGAGTATCGTGATCAGGTAAACAAACTTATCAACTGGTGCGGCGAAAACAAACTTATCAACTGGTGCGGCGAAAACAAACTTATCAACTGGTGCGGCGAAAACAAACTTATCAACTGGTGCGGCGAAAACAAACTTATCAACTGGTGCGGCGAAAACAAACTTATCAACTGGTGCGGCGAAAACAAACTTATCAACTGGTGCGGCGAAAACAAACTTATCAACTGGTGCGGCGAAAACAAACTTATCAACTGGTGCGGCGAAAACAACCTTATCAACTGGTGCAGCGAAAACAAACTTATCAACTGGTGCGGCGAAAACAAACTTATCAACTGGTGCGGCGAAAACAATCTGGAGCTCAACGTAAACAAAACAAAAGAAATGATCGTGGATTTTAGAAGAAAGAAATCTCCCCTCTTTTGATCGACGACAAAACAGTTGAAATTGTCCAATACGTTAAGTTTCTTGGCTCTACGATCTCAAGCGAACTTAAATGGGAGCTAAATGTTGAAACCATTAAAAAGGCCCAGCAGCGCCTGTACTTCCTAAGAAGGTTGAGATCATTTGTCTTGACCACTCAGATCACGCTAAACCTTTACAAAGTTGTGATCGAGAGTGTTCTCACCTTTTCGATCACAGTATGGTTTGGTTCTATCACGGTCAAGGAAAAGCTCAGGTTGAATACTTATTTTATTTGTAGAGTTGTAAATACTGCTTCCAAAATAATAGGCAGATCCCTTCCCAGTCTCGAATCACTGTCTCAGCAGAGTCGGTCTCATCTCTCAGGACCCATCCCATCCAGCCCATGATTTATTCGAGCCCCTTCCATCTACTCGCCGGTTCAGGTCCATAAAAACTAGGATCAACAGGTTCAGCAATAGTTTTTATCCCGTAGCCGTCCAAGCCCTATCAAAACAGACGTGAAAATGTTTCCCATCTGCAGTACACACAAATACCACATTCCGACTTGTCTTTCACTGAGTA
>OY759263.1:1620594-1718094 GCA_963662155.1 Lamellibrachia columna
CCTAAATGTGGTGCACACTGAGAATATCCTAAATATTCATTTTAACGGTAAGCCTAAATGTGGTGCACAATGAGAATATCCTAAATATCCATTGTAACTATAAGCCGAAATGTGGTGCACTCTGAGAATATCATAAATATCCATTGTAACTGTAAGCAGAAAGTAAATCGTACCTTAGCTAATACCGAATTCGCTACGGGTCGATAAAATGTATAGGCCTACGTATCTGGCAATCTTCCCTTGCCAGTCTTTCATCTTCCCTGGCCAGTCTTTCGTCTTCTCTGGCCAGTCGTTCGTCTTCTCTGGCCAGTCGTTCTTCTTCTCTGGCCAGTCATTTGTCTTCTCTGGCCAGTCTTTCGTCTTCTCTGGCCAGTCTTTCGTCTTCTCTGGCCAGCCTTTCGTCTTCTCTGGCCAGCCGTTCGTTTTCCCTTGCCAGTTCTTCTTCTTCCGTGGTTAGACATTCGTAAAATATTATTTCTTTTGTCCAACTATCATGTGGCTAGACCTAAGATCGGTTTTTATCTTTGCCAGGTTTCATGGATCACGTGATCGGTTACGCAGCTAATTATCGAAATTTGAACACACTAACTACCAAAGAAGGTTGGACCACTGGAAGACAGGGCTGGACCACTAGAAGATAGGGCTGGACCACTAGAAGACAGGGCTGGACCACTAGAAGACAGTGCTGGACCACTAGAAGACAGGGCTGGACCACTAGAAGACAGTGTTGGACCACTAGAAGACAGCTGGACCACTAGAAGACAGGGCTGGACCACTAGAAAACAATGCTGGACCACTAGAAGACAGGGCTGGACCACTAGAAAACAGTGCTGGACCACTAGAAGACAGGGCTGGACCACTAGAAGACAGTGCTGTACCACTAGAAGACAGTGCTGGACCACTAGAAGACAGCTGGACCACTAGAAGAAAGTGTTGGACCACTAGAAGACAGTGCTGTACCACTAGAAGATAGTGCTGGACCATTAGAAGACAGCTGGACCACTAGAAGACAGTGCTGGACCACTAGAAGGTTGGACCACTAGAATACAGGGCTGGACCACTAGAAGACAATGCTGTACCACTAGAAGACAGTGCTGGACCACAAGAAGACAGTGTTGGACCACTATAAGACAGTGCTGGACCACTAGAAGGTTGGACCACTAGAATACAGGGCTGGACCACTAGAAGACAATGCTGTACCACTAGAAGACAGTGCTGGACCACTAGAAGACAGCTGGACAACTAGAAGACAGTGCTGGACCACTAGAAGACAGCTGGACAACTAGAAGACAGTGCTGGACCACTAGAAGACAGTGATGGACCACTAGAAGACAGTGCTGGAGCACTAGAAGGTTGGACCACTAGAAGACAGGGTTGGAACACTAGAAGACAATGCTGGACCACTAGAAAACAGTGCTGGACAACTAGAAGACAGGGCTGGACTACTAGAAGACAGTGCTGGACCACTAGAAGACTATGCTGGACCACTAGACGACAGTGCTGGACCACTAGAAGACTATGCTGGACCACTAAAAGACAGTGCTGGACCACTAGAAGACAGTGCTGGACCACTAGAAGACAGGGCTGGACCACTAGAAGACGACAGGGCTGGACCACTAGAAGACAGTACTGGACCACTAGAAGACAGTGCTGGATCACTAGAAGACAGTGCTGGACCACTAGAAAACAATGTTGGACCACTAGAAGACAGCGTTGGACCACTAGAAGACAGGGCTGGGCCACTAGAAGACAGTGTTGGACCACTAGAAGACAGCTGGACCACTAGAAGAAAGTGTTGGAGCACTAGAAGACAGTGCTGGACCACTAGAAGACAGCTGGACCACTAGAAGAAAGTGTTGGACCACTAGAAGACAGTGCTGGACCACTAGAAGACAGCTGGACCACTAGAAGAAAGTGTTGGAGCACTAGAAGATAGTGATGGACCACTAGAAGACAGCTGGACCATTAGAAGACAGTGCTGGACAACTAGAAGGTTGGACCACTAGAAGACAGTGCTGGACCACTAGAAGACAATGCTGGACCAATAGAAGACAGTGTTGGACCACTAGAAGACAGGGCTGGGCCACTAGAAGAAAGTGCTGGACCACTAGAAGACAGCTGGACCACTAGAAGAAAGTGTTGGAGCACTAGAAGACAGTGCTGGACCACTAGAAGACAGCTGGACCACTAGAAGAAAGTGTTGGACCACTAGAAGACAGTGCTGGACCACTAGAAGACAGCTGGACCATTAGAAGAAAGTGTTGGAGCACTAGAAGATAGTGCTGGACCACTAGAAGACAGCTGGACCACTAGAAGACAGTGCTGGACCACTAGAAGGTTGGACCACTAGAAGACAGTGCTGGACCACTAGAAGACAATGCTGGACCACTAGAAGACAGTGTTGGACCACTAGAAGACAGTGTTGGACCACTAGAAGACAGGGCTGGACCACTAGAAGACAAGGCTGGACCACTAGAAGACAGTGTTGGACCACTAGAAGACAGTGCTGGACCACAAGAAGACAGTGCTGGACCACTAGAAGACAGTGCTGGACCACTAGAAGACAGTGCTGGACCACTAGAAGACAGTGCTGGACCACTAGAAGACAGTGCTGGACCACTAGAAGACAGTGCTGGACCACTAGAAGACAGTGTTGGACCACTAGAAGACAGGGCTGGACCACTAAAAGACAGGGCTGGACCACTAGAATACAGTACTGGACCGCTAGAAGACAGGGCTGGACCACTAGAAGACAAGGCTGGACCACTAGAAGACAGGGTTGGACCACTAGAAGACAGTACTGGACCACTAGAAGACAGTGTTGGACCAATAGAAGACAGTGTTGGACCACTAGAAGACAGTGCTAGACCACTAGAAGGTTGGACCACTAGAAGACAATGCTGGACCACTAGAAGACAATGCTGGACCACTAGAAGACAGTGCTGGACCACTAGAAGACAAGGTTGGACCAATAGAAAACAGTGCTGGACCACTAGAAGACAGGGCTGGACCACTAGAAGACAGTGTTGGACCACTAGTAGACAATGATGGACCACTAGAAGACAGTGCTGGACCACTAGAAGACAGTGTTGGACCACTAAAAGACAGGGCTGGACCACTTGAAGACAGTACTGGACCATTAGAAGACAGTGTTGGACTACTAGAAGACAGTGTTGGAGCACTAGAAGACAAGGTTGGACCACTAGAAGACAGTGCTGGACCACTAGAAGACAATGCTGGACCACTAGAAGACAGTGCTGGACCACAAGAAGACAGTGCTGGACCACTAAAAGACAGTGCTGGACCACTAGAAGACAATGCTGGACCACTAGAAGACAGGGCTGGACCACTAGAAGACAGTGCTGGACCACTAGAAGACAGGGTTGGACCACTAAAAGACAGTGCTGGACCACTAGAAGACAGTGTTGGACCACTAGAAGGCAGGGCTGGACCACTAGAAGACAGTGTTGGACCACTAGAAGACAGTGCTGGACCACTAGAAGACAGGGCTGGACCACTAAAAGACAGTGCTGGACCACTCGAAGGTTGGACCACTAGAATACAGGGCTGGACCACTAGAAGACAGTGTTGGAGCATTAGAAGACAAGGTTGGACCACTAGAAGACAGTGCTGGACCACTAGAAGACAATGCTGGACCACTAGAAGACAGTGCTGGACCACTAGAAGGCAGTGCTGGACCACTAAAAGACAAGGTTGGACTACTAGAAGGTTGGACCACTAGAAGACAGTGTTGGACCACTAGAAGAGAGGGCTGGACCACTAGAAGACAGTGTTGGACCACTAGAAGACAGGGCTGGGTCACTAGAAGACAGTGCTGGACCACTAGAAGACAGGGCTGGACCACTAGAAGACAAGGCTGGACCACTAGAAGACAGGGCTGGACCACTAAAAGACAGGGCTGGAACACTAGAAGACAGTACTGGACCACTAAAAGACAGTGTTGGACCACTAGAAGACAGTGTTGGACCACTAGAAAACAGTGCTGGACCACTAGAAGGTTGGACCACTAGAAGACAATGCTGGACCACTAGAAGACAATGCTGGACCACTAGAAGACAGTGCTGGACCACTAAAAGACAAAGTTGGACCAATAGAAAACAGTGCTGGACCACTAGAAGACAGGGCTGGACCACTAGAAGACAGTGTTGGACCACTAGTAGACAATGCTGGACCACTAGAAGACAGTGCTGGACCACAATAAGACAGTGCTGGACCACTAGAAGGTTGGACCACTAGAAGACAATGCTGGACCACTAGAAGACAATGCTGGACCACTAGAAGACAGTGCTGGACCACTAGAAGACAAAGTTGGACCAATAGAAAACAGTGCTGGACCACTAGAAGACAGGGCAGGACCACTAGAAGACAATGCTGGACCACTAGAAGACAGGGCTGGACCACTAGAAAACAGTGCTGGACCACTAGAAGACAGGGCTGGACCACTAGAAGACAGTGCTGTACCACTAGAAGACAGTGCTGGACAACTAGAAGACAGCTGGACCACTAGAAGAAAGTGTTGGAGCACTAGAAGATAGTGCTGGACCATTAGAAGACAGCTGGACCACTAGAAGACAGTGCTGGACCACTAGAAGGTTGGACCACTAGAATACAGGGCTGGACTACTAGAAGACAATGCTGTACCACTAGAAGACAGTGCTGGACCACTAGAAGACAGCTGGACAACTAGAAGGCAGTGCTGGACCACTAGAAGACAGTGATGGACCACTAGAAGACAGTGCTGGAGCACTAGAAGGTTGGACCACTAGAAGACAGGGTTGGAACACTAGAAGACAATGCTGGACCACTAGAAAACAGTGCTGGACAACTAGAAGACAGGGCTGGACTACTAGAAGACAGTGCTGCACCACTAGAAGACTATGCTGGACCACTAGACGACAGTGCTGGACCACTAGAAGACTATGCTGGACCACTAGAAGACAGGGCTGGACCACTAGAAGACAGGGCTGGACCACTAGAAGACAGTACTGGACCACTAGAAGACAGTGCTGGATCACTAGAAGACAGTGCTGGACCACTAGAAAACAGTGTTGGACCACTAGAAAACGGTGTTGGACCACTAGAAGACAGGGCTGGGCCACTAGAAGACAGTGTTGGACTACTAGAAGACAGCTGGACCACTAGAAGAAAGTGTTGGAGCACAAGAAGACAGTGCTGGACCACTAGAAGACAGCTGGACCACTAGAAGAAAGTGTTGGACCACTAGAAGACAGTGCTGGACCACTAGAAGACAGCTGGACCACTAGAAGAAAGTGTTGGAGCACTAGAAGATAGTGCTGGACCACTAGAAGACAGTGCTGGACCACTAGAAGGTTGGACCACTAGAAGACAGTGCTGGACCACTAGAAGACAATGCTGGACCAATAGAAGACAATGTTGGACCATTAGAAGACAGGACTGGGCCACTAGAAGACAGTGCTGGACCACTAGAAGACAGCTGGACCACTAGAAGAAAGTGTTGGAGCACTAGAAGACAGTGCTGGACCACTAGAAGACAGCTGGACCACTAGAAGAAAGTGTTGGACCACTAGAAGACAGTGCTGGACCACTAGAAGACAGCTGGACCACTAGAAGAAAGTGATGGAGCACTAGAAGATAGTGCTGGACCACTAGAAGACAGCTGGACCACTAGAAGACAGTGCTGGACCACTAGAAGGTTGGACCACTAGAAGACAGTGCTGGACCACTAGAAGACAATGCTGGACCACTAGAAGACAGTGTTGGACCACTAGAAGACAGTGTTGGACCACTAGAAGACAGGGCTGGACCACTAAAAGACAGGGCTGGACCACTAGAATACAGTACTGGACCACTAGAAGACAGGGCTGGACCACTAGAAAACAAGGCTGGACCACTAGAAGACAGGGCTGGACCACTAAAAGACAGGGCTGGACCACTAGAAGACAGTACTGGACCAATAGAAGACAGTGTTGGACCACTAGAAGACAGTGTTGGACCACTAAAAGACAGTGCTAGACCACTAGAAGGTTGGACCACTAGAAGACAATGCTGGACCACTAGAAGACAATGCTGGACCACTAGAAGACAGTGCTGGACCACTAGAAGACAAGGTTGGACCAATATAAAACAGTGCTGGACCACTAGAAGACAGGGCTGGACCACTAGAAGACAGTGTTGGACCACTAGTAGACAATGATGGACCACTAGAAGACAGTGCTGGACCACTCGAAGACAGTGTTGGACCACTAAAAGACAGGGCTGGACCACTTGAAGACAGTATTGGACCATTAGAAGACAGTGTTGGACTACTAGAAGACAGTGTTGGAGCACTAGAAGACAGGGCTGGACCACTAGAAGACAGTGTTGGACCACTAGTAGACAATGATGTACCACTAGAAGACAGTGCTGGACCACTAGAAGACAGTGTTGGACCACTAAAAGACAGGGCTGGACCACTTGAAGACAGTACTGGACCATTAGAAGACACTGTTGGACTACTAGAAGACAGTGTTGGAGCACTAGAAGACAAGGTTGGACCACTAGAAGACAGTGCTGGACCACTAGAAGACAGTGCTGGACCACTAGAAGACAGCTGGACCACTAGAAGAAAGTGTTGGACCACTAGAAGACAGTGCTGGACCACTAGAAGACAGCTGGACCACTAAAAGAAAGTGTTGGAACACTAGAAGATAGTGCTGGACCACTAGAAGACAGCTGGACCACTAGAAGACAGTGCTGGACCACTAGAAGGTTGGACCACTAGAAGACAGTGCTGGACCACTAGAAGACAATGCTGGACCACTAGAAGACAGTGTTGGACCACTAGAAGACAGTGTTGGACCACTAGAAGACAGGGCTGGACCACTAGAAGACAAGGCTGGACCACTAGAAGACAGTGTTGGACCACTAGATGACAGTGCTGGACCACAAGAAGACAGTGCTGGACCACTAGAAGACAGTGCTGGACCACTAGAAGACAGTGCTGGACCACTAGAAGACAGTGCTGGACCACTAGAAGACAGTGCTGGACCACTAGAAGACAGTGTTGGACCACTAGAAGACAGGGCTGGACCACTAATAGACAGGGCTGGACCACTAGAATACAGTACTGGACCACTAGAAGACAGGGCTGGACCACTAGAAAACAAGGCTGGACCACTAGAAGACAGGGCTGGACCACTAAAAGACAGGGCTGGACCACTAGAAGACAGTACTGGACCACTAGAAGACAATGTTGGACCACTAGAAGACAGTGTTGGACCACTAGAAGACAGTGCTAGACCACTAGAAGGTTGGACCACTAGAAGACAATGCTGGATCACTAGAAGACAATGCTGGACCACTAGAAGACAGTGCTGGACCACTAGAAGACAAGGTTGGACCAATAGAAAACAGTGCTGGACCACTAGAAGACAGTGTTGGACCACTAGATGACAGTGCTGGACCACAAGAAGACAGTGCTGGACCACTAGAAGACAGTGCTGGACCACTAGAAGACAGTGCTGGACCACTAGAAGACAGTGCTGGACCACTAGAAGACAGTGTTGGACCACTAGAAGACAGGGCTGGACCACTAATAGACAGGGCTGGACCACTAGAATACAGTACTGGACCACTAGAAGACAGGGCTGGACCACTAGAAAACAAGGCTGGACCACTAGAAGACAGGGCTGGACCACTAAAAGACAGGGCTGGACCACTAGAAGACAGTACTGGACCACTAGAAGACAATGTTGGACCACTAGAAGACAGTGTTGGACCACTAGAAGACAGTGCTAGACCACTAGAAGGTTGGACCACTAGAAGACAATGCTGGATCACTAGAAGACAATGCTGGACCACTAGAAGACAGTGCTGGACCACTAGAAGACAAGGTTGGACCAATAGAAAACAGTGCTGGACCACTAGAAGACAGGGCTGGACCACTAGAAGACAGTGCTGGACCACTAGAAGACAGTGCTGGACCACTAGAAGACAGTGCTGGACCACTAGAAGACAGTGTTGGACCACTAGAAGACAGTGCTGGACCACTAGAAGACAGTGCTGGACCACTAGAAGACAATGCTGGACCACTAGAAGACAGTGCTGGACCACTAGAAGACACATGCTGGACCACCAGAAGACAGTGCTGGACCACTAGAAGACAGTGCTGGACCACCAGAAGACAGTGCTGGACCACTAGAAGACAGTGCTGGACCACCAGAAGACAGTGCTGGACCACTAGAAGACAGTGCTGGACCACCAGAAGACAGTGCTGGACCACTAGAAGACAGGGCTGGACCACTAGAAGACAGTGCTTGACCACTAGAAGACAGGGATGGACCACTAGAAGACAGAGCTGGACCACTAGAAGACAGTGCTGAACCACTAGAAGACAAGGCTGGACCACTAGAAGACAGTGTTGGACCACTAGAAGACAGTGCTGGACCACTAGAAGACAGAGCTGGACCACTAGAAGACAGTGCTGGACCATTAGAAGACAAGGCTGGACCACTAGAAGACAGTGCTGGACCACTAGAAGACAGTGCTGGACCACTAGAAGACAGTGTTGGACCACTAGAAGACAATGCTGGACCACTAGAAGACAGTGCTGGACCACTAGAAGGCAGGGCTGGACCACTAGAAGACAGTGCTGGACCACTAGAAGACAGTGCTGGACCACCAGAAGACAGTGCTGGACCACTAGAAGACAGTGCTGGACCACCAGAAGACAGTGCTGGACCACTAGAAGACAGTGCTGGACCACCAGAAGACAGTGCTGGACCACTAGAAGACAGGGCTGGCCACTAGAAGACAGTGCTGGACCACTAGAAGACAGGGATGGACCACTAGAAGACAGAGCTGGACCACTAGAAGACAGTGCTGAACCACTAGAAGACAAGGCTGGACCACTAGAAGACAGTGTTGGACCACTAGAAGACAGTGCTGGACCACTAGAAGACAGGACTGGACCACTAGAAGACAGAGCTTGACCACTAGAAGACAGTGCTGGACCATTAGAAGACAAGGCTGGACCACTAGAAGACAGTGCTGGACCACTAGAAGACAGTGCTGGACCACTAGAAGACAGTGTTGGACCACTAGAAGACAGTGCTGGACCACTATAAGACAGTGCTGGACCACTAGAAGACAGTGTTGGACCACTAGAAGACAGTGTTGGACCACTAGAAGACAGTGCTGGACGATTAGAGGACAGTGTTGGACCACTAAAAGACAGTGCTGGACTACTAAGAGACAGTGCTGGACCACTAGAATACAGTGCTGGACCACTAGAAGACAGTGTTGGACCACTAGAAGACAGGGCTGGACCACTAGAGGACAGTGTTGGACCACTAGAAGACAGGGCTGGACCACTAGAAGACAGTGCTGGACACTAAAAGACAGTGCTGGACCACTAAAAGACAGTGTTGGACCACTAGAAGACAGTGCTGGGCCACTAGAAGACAGTGCTGGACCACTAGAAGACAGTGCTGGACCACTAGAAGACAGTGCTTGACTACTAGAAGACAGGGCTGGACCACTAGAAGACAGTGCTGGACCACTAGAAGACAGTGCTGGACCACTAGAAGACAATGCTGGACCACTAGAAGACAGTGCTGGACCACTAGAAGACAGGGCTGGACCACTAAAAGACAGTGTTGGACCACTAGAAGACAGGGCTGGGCCACTAGAAGACAGTGCTGCACCACTAGAAAACAGTGCTGGACCACTAGAAGACAGGGCTGGACCACCAGAAGACAGTGCTGGACCACTAGAAGAGAGGGCTGGACCACTAGAAGACAGTGCTGGACCACTAGAAGACAGTGTTGGACCACTAGAAGACAGTGCTGGACCACTAGAAGACAGTGCTGGACCACTAGAAGACAGTGCTGGACCACTAGAAGACAGTGCTGGACCACTAGAAGACAGTGCTGGTCCACCAGAAGACAGTGCTGGACCACCAGAAGACAGTGCTGGACCACTAGAAGACAGTGCTGGACCACCAGAAGACAGTGTTGGACCACTAGAAGACAGGGCTGGACCACTAGAAGACAGTGCTGGATCACTAGAAGACAGGACTGGACCACTAGAAGACAGAGCTGGACCACTAGAAGACAGTGCTGGACCATTAGAAGACAAGGCTGGACCACTAGAAGACAGTGCTGGACCACTAGAAGACAGTGCTGGACCACTAGAAGACAGTGCTGGACCACTAGAAGACAATGCTGGACCACTAGAAGACAGTGCTGGTCCACCAGAAGACAGTGCTGGACCACTAGAAGACAGTGCTGGACCACCAGAAGACAGTGCTGGACCACTAGAAGACAGTGCTGGACCACCAGAAGACAGTGCTGGACCACTAGAAGACAGTGCTGGACCACCAGAAGACAGTGCTGGACCACTAGAAGACAGGGCTGGACCACTAGAAGACAGTGCTGGACCACTAGAAGACAGGGATGGACCACTAGAAGACAGAGCTGGACCACTAGAAGACAGTGCTGAACCACTAGAAGACAAGGCTGGACCACTAGAAGACAGTGTTGGACCACTAGAAGACAGTGCTGGACCACTAGAAGACAGGACTGGACCACTAGAAGACAGAGCTGGACCACTAGAAGACAGTGCTGGACCATTAGAAGACAAGGCTGGACCACTAGAAGACAGTGCTGGACCACTAGAAGACAGTGCTGGACCACTAGAAGACAGTGTTGGACCACTAGAAGACAGTGCTGGACCACTAGAAGACAGTGCTGGACCACTAGAAGACAGTGTTGGACCACTAGAAGACAGTGCTGGACGATTAGAGGACAGTGTTGGACCACTAAAAGACAGTGCTGGACTACTAAAAGACAGTGCTGGACCACTAGAATACAGTGCTGGACCACTAGAAGACAGTGTTGGACCACTAGAAGACAGGGCTGGACCACTAGAGGACAGTGTTTGACCACTAGAAGACAGGGCTGGACCACTAGAAGACAGTGCTGGACCACTAGAAGACAGTGCTGGACCACTAAAAGACAGTGTTGGACCACTAGAAGACAGTGCTGGGCCACTAGAAGACAGTGCTGGACCACTAGAAGACAGTGCTGGACCACTAGAAGACAGTGCTTGACTACTAGAAGACAGGGCTGGACCACTAGAAGGCAGTGCTAGACCACTAGAAGACAGTGCTGGACCACTAGAAGACAATGCTGGACCACTAGAAGACAGTGCTGGACCACTAGAAGACAGGGCTGGACCACTAGAAGACAGTGTTGGACCACTAGAAGACAGGGCTGGGCCACTAGAAGACAGTGCTGCACCACTAGAATACAGTGCTGGACCACTAGAAGACAGGGCTGGACCACCAGAAGACAGTGCTGGACCACTAGAAGACAGTGCTGGATCACTAGAAGACAGGACTGGACCACTAGAAGACAGAGCTGGACCACTATAAGACAGTGCTGGACCATTAGAAGACAAGGCTGGACCACTAGAAGACAGTGCTGGACCACTAGAAGACAGTGCTGGACCACTAGAAGACAGTGCTGGACCACTAGAAGACAATGCTGGACCACTAGAAGACAGTGCTGGACCACTAGAAGACAGGGCTGGACCACTAGAATACAGTGTTGGACCACTAGAAGACAGGGCTGGGCCACTAGAAGACAGTGCTGGACCACTAGAAGACAGGGCTGGACCACTAGAAGACAGGGCTGGACCACCAGAAGACAGTGCTGGACCACTAGGAGACAGGGCTGGACCACTAGAAGACAGTGCTGGACCACTAGAAGACAGTGTTGGACCACTAGAAGACAGTGCTGGACCACTAGAAGACAGTGCTGGACCACTAGAAGACAATGCTGGACCACTAGAAGACAGTGCTGGACCACTAGAAGACACATGCTGGACCACCAGAAGACAGTGCTGGACCACTAGAAGACAGTGCTGGACCACCAGAAGACAGTGCTGGACCACTAGAAGACAGTGCTGGACCACCAGAAGACAGTGTTGGACCACTAGAAGACAGGGCTGGACCACTAGAAGACAGTGCTGGACCACTAGAAGGCAGGGCTGGACCACTAGAAGACAGAGCTGGTCCACTAGAAGACAGTGCTGGACCACTAGAAGACAAGGCTGGACCACTAGAAGACAGTGTTGGACCACTAGAAGACAGTGCTGGACCACTAGAAGACAGTGTTGGACCACTAGAAGAAAGTGCTGGACCACTAAAAGACAGTGCTGGACCACTAGAAGACAGTGCTGGACCACTAGAAGACAGTGCTGGACCACTAGAAGACAGTGCTGGACCACTAGAAGACAGTGTTGGACCACTAGAAGACTGTGTTGGACCACTAGAAGACAGTGCTGGACCACTAGAGGACAGTGTTGGACCACTAAAAGACAGTGCTGGACCACTAAAAGACAGTGCTGGACCACTAGAATACAGTGCTGGACCACTAGAAGACAGTGCTTGACTACTAGAAGACAGTGTTGGACCACTAGAAGACAGTGCTGGACCACTAGAAGACAGTGCGGTTGTTTAACGGCGGAAGACCTAAATAGGTCATTCAGTTCAATGTTTACCAGAGAGGATATTAGTTCATTACCATTATTAGATGCATAATTTCACGAAGACAAACTAGACTATTTAGGGCAGTTAATTTAATATGTTACCACAAGATATACGGAGTATGCTTACGTTATTGCTCATTTCTAATATAACCAATATCAGTTTTCTCAATTAGTAATTTTAGCTACTTAAGTGTAAAGCGCTTTGAGCAGTGCAAGGACTGAAAACTGCGCATTACAAGGACGTTCCTTTTGTTTAATTAGTTTAATCTACCATCTGGCGATAAGCTCAGTAGTGACCGTTTGTTATTTCTTATATAAACAAGATACATTACTAAATTAGTCAATTCTTTATGTAATTAGTTGAATCTACCCTGTGCAACGTGCGAGTCTGTAATGGGATGACAATGAGCCTATTTTACGATGTACATATTAGTTCGTGATTGACCGCTAGATGGCAACATTGTCGTTAAGTGGTATCGAAATAATGTCGAACACTACCGGAATTAGATCACAAGTTAGCGCATCTCAATCACTTGTGTCAAAAGTAAGTAACTATGGTCAGCCACCAGTTAGTGCAGGTCACTTGCAACATATTTGGCAGTAACGTGGTGCATTAGGAGACGGATGTAACGTTGCTTACTAAGGGATGTTGCTGTTTGTTCAAGACACACGGGTTGTTTTAATATTTTGCAAAGCAAACAGCCTGTTTTGACGGTAACACTTTCTAATGGCGAGAATATTAAAATAGTGATGCAAATGATTTTGACGAAACTTATTCTGATAACAGTTGACCCCTCGGGAAGTTTTCATATTCATTCTTTATTAATTTACATATATTCGCCACTGTCTATAGCTATCGTCAGCGATCGAACGAGGCGAGGATAATCTTTCCATGGACTGTTTTGAGTTCGTATGTGGCTAGTCAATCCAATCTAATTCCGGCATAGCATTATAATCAGGATGTGATGCAGGTGAATTTGGATGGATATTAAATTTGATAAAATATATAATGTACATATACTTTGAGTAATTCACAGGAGGCTGTTCATATGTCATGTTGTGTAATACGGACCCATCCAATACAGGAAATAACATCTTATTGTGTGAATTATATACATCGATAACAAAGGCATAATGTACATTACATTTTGCATCGACACAAGGGGAAAACGGTAAGATAATTTCAAATTATTAGTTTAGGTATATGGAATTATCACTTGTGATATATCATATTCCTCATTAGATCGACCAGCCATTGGGATGGGAACAACTGCTCACACAGGGAGATAGAAGGAAAAAACCGGTAGTCGAGAACAACTGGGTTCGGAGAATATGTCAGTTGAAACGAGCAGACCGAAGAAAGACGGGAAAGAGAAGAAAGTGGAGAATGAAGAAACACATAAAAAGAGACCCTTGGGAAGATATTGCGATGTGCAGGACACGTACAGGGAGCGAATGAGGAGAGTTTGATACAGAGAGCAAGGATGGTAGAAGGAGAAGAGGAAGACTGACATTCAGATGGAGGGAAAGTATTCAGAGATCTATCGATGAATAGTCTCTGTTGTTCTCTAGGGAGAGAATGACAGAAGATTGTTGTTCTCTAGGGAGAGAATGACAGAAGATTGTTGTTCTCTAGGGAGAGAATGACAGAAGATTGTTGTTCTCTAGGGAGAGAATGACAGAAGATTGTTGTTCTCTAGGGAGAGAATGAGAGAAGGTTGCTTTTCTCTAGGGAGAGAATGACAGAAGATTGTTGTTCTCTAGGGAGAGAATGACAGAAGATTGTTGTTCTCTAGGGAGAGAATGACAGAAGATTGTTGTTCTCTAGGGAGAGAATGACAGAACATTGTTGTTCTCTAGGGAGAGAATGACAGAAGATTGTTGTTCTCTAGGGAGAGAATGACAGAAGATTGTTGTTCTCTAGGGAGAGAATGACAGAAGATTTTTGTTCTCTAGGGAGAGAATGACAGAAGGTTGTTGTTCTCTAGGGAGAGAATGACAGAAGATTGTTGTTCTCTAGGGAGAGAATGACAGAAGGTTGTTGTTCTCTAGGGAGAGAATGAGAGAAGGTTGCTTTTCTCTAGGGAGAGAATGACAGAAGATTGTTGTTCTCTAGGGAGAGAATGACAGAAGATTGTTGTTCTCTAGGGAGAGAATGACAGAAGATTGTTGTTCTCTAGGGAGAGAATGACAGAAGATTGTTGTTCTCTAGGGAGAGAATGACAGAAGATTGTTGTTCTCTAGGGAGAGAATGACAGAAGATTGTTGTTCTCTAGGGAGAGAATGACAGAAGATTTTTGTTCTCTAGGGAGAGAATGACAGAAGGTTGTTGTTCTCTAGGGAGAGAATGACAGAAGATTGTTGTTCTCTAGGGAGAGAATGACAGAAGGTTGTTGTTCTCTAGGGAGAGAATGATAGAAGGTTGTTGTTCTCTAGGGAGAGAATGACAGAAGATTGTTGTTCTCTAGGGAGAGAATGACAGAAGGTTGTTGTTCTCTAGGGAGAGAATGACAGAAGATTGTTGTTCTCTAGGGAGAGAATGACAGAAGGTTGTTGTTCTCTAGGGAGAGAATGACAGAAGGTTGTTGTTCTCTAGGGAGAGAATGACAGAAGGTTGTTGTTCTCTAGGGAGAGAATGGCAGAAGATTTCGATAAAGACGACACGTTGAGAGGACAGAACAGACTAAGTGATACCCCCCATCCAGCAGGGGGGCAGGGGTAGTCGAGTGACCCCCCCATCCAGCAAGGGATCCAGGGGTAGACGAGTGACCCCCCTCCCTCCAGCAAGGGGCCCAAGGGTAGACGAATGAACCCCATCCAGCAAGGGGCCCAGGGGTAAATGATTGATCCCCCATCCAGCAAGGGGCCCAGAGGCAAACGAATGATCTCCCATCCAGCAAGGGGCCCAGGGGTAAACGAATGATCCCCCATCCAGCAAGGGGCCCAGGGGCAAACGAATGATCCCCCATCCAGCAAGGGGCCCAGGGGTAAACGAATGATCCCCCATCCAGCAAGGTGCCCTGGGGCAAACGAATGATCCCCCATCCAGCAAGAGGCCCAGGGGCAAACGAATGATCCCCCATCCAGTAAGGGGCCCATGGGGTAAACGAATGATCCCCCATCCAGCAAGGGGCCCAGGGGTAAACGAATGATCCCCCATCCAGCAAGGGGCCCAGGGGTAAACGAATGATCCCCCATCCAGCAAGGGGCCCAGGGGTAAACGAATGATCCCCCATCCAGAAAGGGGCCCAGGGGTAAACGAATGATCCCCCATCCAGCAAGGGGCCCAGGGGTAAACGAATGATCCCCCATCCAGCAAGGGGCCCAGGGGCAAACGAATGATCCCCCATCCAGCAAGGGGCCCATGGGTAAACGAATGATCCCCCATCCAGCAAGGGGCCCAGGGGCAAACGAATGATCCCCCATCCAGCAAGGGGCCCAGGGGTAAACGAATGATCCCCATCCAGAAAGGGGCCCAGGGGTAAACGAATGATCCCCCATCCAGCAAGGGGCCAGGGGCAAACGAATGATCCCCCTATCCAACAAGGGGCCAGGGGTAGACGAAGACATCAGCCCGAGTAGCTTGAGCGACAATATGCCTTCTATGTTGCGAAGCTGTATCGTATATGGCAGACTGGATGATCGTCAGCGCTTCCTTCTTCTGCTTCTTCCATTTGAGCTCGTAACTCTGCGTTAGCCACCTATAAATGTGGCTAGAGTATTTCCTGTCGCAAGCAGCGAGGGACGCCTATGATGCGTTCGTCTTAGAGCAGTAAGTCACTGATCATTGCGATATGGCTCCTACTCTGTCAGTAGGGCTTACGTCTAAGTGGCGCAGTGTGCGGCATGAAAGCAGACCAGGACATTAGTTTCAGAAAGAGACATCAGATGCTGGGTGAAATACTTCCCTGCCCTATTTATGGCTGATCTACAATGAAACATATGCTCCCATCAATGAAATATGGCTTAATACGGCGAAGCTTCCTCTTCGTTCCTCATACCTAATTTATTTGCATTTCACTAAAATCGTTCATTTATTAGACATATCCAATTGCATCATTTTAACAACCTAGCACACATGTAGGAACACATATACTGGCCTTGCAGCAGATGTCATAGATAACCTGGTTGCATAACATTCACAGGCACACGATCCATATCCTTAGGTTGTCGTGACATATGGCGGTGTTGGCTTTCAGCAATCGTAGCCCGCATGCCACGTGATGTTTGGCTCTATGGCCTCGACTGTTTCTAGTGCAGCTGTTGCTGGACAAAGTCAACCAGACAGAGATAGGGGCAGTCTTAGGCATGAAAGTCATGAACATGAAAGTCAATCAAACACGTTATTCGGTCAAACATTACTAAATATACATTCATAGACGTTTTACATTGACCTTCACATACTTATTTAGGAGACTTTCTGAAAGTCCGTACCTTGTGGAATGGATATTAGATGTCATACGTAGATGTAAGTGCAAGAAGAAACCATCGTCAAAGGAATACGAATCCTACCTGTCAACTAAACGTAACACAAATTGCTTTCATATTTTTTTAATATGCATGACATATTATATCGCCATGTGCGTGGTTGCAATATCGCCCACTCCAACAGTGTGTACGGCTGCCGCATTTTCATCTCATCGGCACCTGCCATTCATCAAGCCTTAGCTCTTTCTTAGGAGCCTGTCTTGGGCATCAATTGCACAGCAAATACGATTCAATAATGCGAACAACTCTATTCGTGTTGCTCTCGTGAAACAAGCGACACACACGAAGCACCATTCGTTCGATTAGGCAATTACCGACCAGCACAAATTGAAGACAAGTGAGATATGATCTGACATTGTATGGCGCTTTAGTGCACTGCGGTCGCTTCAGGCGATCCAATGCGAATAACACTTGCATTGCGAAGATTAATACATGTGGGGACGTCAGACGACTGTGTATTCCTTCCTTGTCGTGTTCACTGTTTATAAAGATCAAGTCATCTATCGCACTAATTAGGGAGCATTGTTCACAGTGTGCCAGGCGACGAACAAGTTTCTTCCGTGCAGTTCTCGTTAACTTTGACAATTCTGAGATACATGGGCACATGGATAAACATGTGTAATACAATGTTGCGCATAGCTTATTTACAGAACTTCGACTGCAAAACAACATAGTTCCCTTCTAAGGAGAAACAATGCTTTTTTGGACAAATGCTTGCATTCGCCATGAACTGTGTAATTTATATTAACATATAATTAGGTAAAAACGCTCATTCGCACAAATATAATTTATAGCCATCTGGCGACAGTGAACAATATCTTTCATGTTCAGCTCAGTTTTCGCTGGTGATCAAGTATGGTGATGTATTAGATGTTACTCTCCTCTTTATCCCTGATGTCCGGGGTGAAGCTGTCATCGTTGCTGGTTGTCGGTTTTGTTTTCTTTCTCCTTACGTCACTGTTCCCGTTTTGTTGCCATTTCCACTACCCGTCTCAATTCCCCTTACCCCCCGCCCTCGTTTTCACTCCATTCCCAATCCAGTCTAATTTTCTTCATACAGTCCTCCCAAAGGCTACCGTATCAGAGGCGATCTTTCTCTTCTCCTTCTGTCCCCGACACACCCGCTCTCTTTGTTAACCGTCCCCTTCCGTTCGTTCCACGTGTCCAGGTCATTTTAATAATTGACTCCTCGCCAGCTTCCTCCTCAAACACCCCTTCATACAAAACCAAGGTTCAGTTAGGATTCAACCTGTAACAGCATTGATCCAAGGTTCAGTTAGGATTCAACCTGTAACAATATTGAGCCAAGGTTCAGTTAGGATTCAACCTATACCAGCATTGAGCCAAGGTTCAGTTAGGATTCAACCTATAACAGCATTGATTCAAGGTTCAGTTAGGATTCAACCTATAACAGCATTGAGCCAAGGTTCAGTTAGGATTCAACCTATAACAGCATTGAGCCAATGTTCAGTTAGGATTCAACCTATAACAATATTGAGCCAAGGTTCAGTTAGGATTCAACCTATAACAGCATTGATCCAAGGTTCAGTTAGGATTCAACCTGTAACAGCATTGATCCAAGGCTCAGTTAGGATTCAACCTGTAACAATATTGAGCCAAGGTTCAGTTAGGATTCAACCTATACCAGCATTGAGCCAAGGTTCAGTTAGGATTCAACCTATAACAGCATTGATCCAAGGTTCAGTTAGGATTCAACCTATAACAGCATTGAGCCAAGGTTCAGTTACGATTCAACCTATAAAAGCATTGATCCAAGGTTCAGTTAGGATTCAACCTGTAACAGCATTGATCCAAGGTTCAGTTAGGATTCAACCTGCAACAGCATTGAGCCAATATTCAGTTAGGATTCAACCTATAACAGCATTGAGCCAAGGTTCAGTTAGGATTCAACCTGTAACAGCATTGATCCAAGGTTCAGTTAGGATTCAACCTGTAACAGCATTGAGCCAAGGTTCAGTTAGGATTCAACCTATAACAGCATTGAGCCAAGGTTCAGTTAGGATTCAACCTATAACAGCATTGAGCCAAGGTTCAGTTAGGATTCAACCTATAACAGCATTGATCCAAGGTTCAGTTAGGATTCAACCTGTAACAGCATTGAGCCAATGTTCAGTTAGGATTCAACCTATAACAGCATTGAGCCAAGGTTCAGTTAGGATTCAACCTATAACAGCATTGATCCAAGGTTCAGTTAGGATTCAACCTATAACAGCATTGAGCCAATGTTCAGTTAGGATTCAACCTATAACAGCATTGAGCCAATGTTCAGTTAGGATTCAACCTATAACAGCATTGAGCCAAGGTTCAGTTAGGATTCAACCTATAACAGCATTGAGCCAATGTTCAGTTAGGATTCAACCTATAACAATATTGAGCCAAGGTTCAGTTAGGATTCAACCTATAACAGCATTGATCCAAGGTTCAGTTAGGATTCAACCTGTAACAGCATTGATCCAAGGTTCAGTTAGGATTCAACCTGTAACAATATTGAGCCAAGGTTCAGTTAGGATTCAACCTATACCAGCATTGAGCCAAGGTTCAGTTAGGATTCAACCTATAACAGCATTGATCCAAGGTTCAGTTAGGATTCAACCTATAACAGCATTGAGCCAAGGTTCAGTTACGATTCAACCTATAACAGCATTGATCCAAGGTTCAGTTAGGATTCAACCTGTAACAGCATTGATCCAAGGTTCAGTTAGGATTCAACCTGTAACAGCATTGAGCCAATATTCAGTTAGGATTCAACCTATAACAGCATTGAGCCAAGGTTCAGTTAGGATTCAACCTGTAACAGCATTGATCCAAGGTTCAGTTAGGATTCAACCTGTAACAGCATTGAGCCAAGGTTCAGTTAGGATTCAACCTATAACAGCATTGAGCCAAGGTTCAGTTAGGATTTAACCTATAACAGCATTGAGCCAAGGTTCAGTTAGGATTCAACCTATAACAGCATTGATCCAAGGTTCAGTTAGGATTCAACCTGTAACAGCATTGAGCCAATGTTCAGTTAGGATTCAACCTATAACAGCATTGAGCCAAGGTTCAGTTAGGATTCAACCTATAACAGCATTGATCCAAGGTTCAGTTAGGATTCAACCTATAACAGCATTGAGCCAATGTTCAGTTAGGATTCAACCTATAACAGCATTGAGCCAATGTTCAGTTAGGATTCAACCTATAACAGCATTGAGCCAATGTTCAGTTAGGATTCAACCTATAACAGCATTGATCCAAGGTTCAGTTAGGATTCAACCTATAACAACACTGATCCAAGGTTCAGTTAGGATTCAACCTGTAACAGCATTGAGCCAATGTTCAGTTAGGATTCAACCTATAACAGCATTGATCCAAGGTTCAGTTAGGATTCAACCTATAACAGCATTGAGCCAATGTTCAGTTAGGATTCAACCTATAACAGCATTGAGCCTAGGTTCAGTTAGGATTCAACCTGTAACAGCATTGATCCAAGGTTCAGCTAGGATTCAACCTATAACAGCATTGATCCAAGGTTCAGTTAGGATTCAACCTGTAACAGCATTGAGCCAATGTTCAGTTAGGATTCAACCTATAACAACATTGATCCAAGGTTCAGTGAGGATTCAACATATAACAGCATTGAGCCAATGTTCAGTTAGGATTCAACCTATAACAGCATTGATCCAAGGTTCAGTTAGGATTCAACCTGTAACAGCATTGAGCCAAGGTTCAGTTAGGATTCAACCTATAACAGCATTGAGCCAAGGTTCAGTTAGGATTCAACCTATAACAGCATTGAGCCAATGTTCAGTTAGGATTCAACCTATAACAATATTGAGCCAAGGTTCAGTTATGATTCAACCTATAACAGCATTGATCCAAGGTTCAGTTAGGATTCAACCTGTAACAGCATTGATCCAAGGTTCAGTTAGGATTCAACCTGTAACAATATTGAGCCAAGGTTCAGTTAGGATTCAACCTATACCAGCATTGAGCCAAGGTTCAGTTAGGATTCAACCTATAACAGCATTGATCCAAGGTTCAGTTAGGATTCAACCTATAACAGCATTGAGCCAAGGTTCAGTTACGATTCAACCTATAACAGCATTGATCCAAGGTTCAGTTAGGATTCAACCTGTAACAGCATTGATCCAAGGTTCAGTTAGGATTCAACCTGTAACAGCATTGAGCCAATATTCAGTTAGGATTCAACCTATAACAGCATTGAGCCAAGGTTCAGTTAGGATTCAACCTGTAACAGCATTGATCCAAGGTTCAGTTAGGATTCAACCTGTAACAGCATTGAGCCAAGGTTCAGTTAGGATTCAACCTATAACAGCATTGAGCCAAGGTTCAGTTAGGATTCAACCTGTAACAGCATTGATCCAAGGTTCAGTTAGGATTCAACCTATAACAGCATTGATCCAAGGTTCAGTTAGGATTCAACCTGTAACAGCATTGAGCCAATGTTCAGTTAGGATTCAACCTATAACAGCATTGATCCAAGGTTCAGTTAGGATTCAACCTATAACAGCATTGAGCCAATGTTCAGTTAGGATTCAACCTATAACAGCATTGAACCAATGTTCAGTTAGGGTTCAACCTATAACAGCATTGATCCAAGGTTCAGTTAGGATTCAACCTATAACAGCATTGAGCCAAGGTTCAGTTAGGATTCAACCTATAACAGCATTGATTCAAGGTTCAGTTAGGATTCAACCTATAACAGCATTGAGCCAAGGTTCAGTTAGGAAAGTTACGCAAATATTTGTCCGTGAATTTTAGATATTGTCGCTGTACATTTACACTTATTCTTTTTATTTCATGTATAAGGTTAAGATCTGCATATCTGATTAACTAGTGAAATTTATTTACTTATTATTCTTGTTGATCTTTTTTTATTTTAGGAGGTAACTTGTTGCAAATTTTAACTGAAAATTTGATAAAAACACATCAACAAGTTGAAGTGCATTAGTCATTTCGTTATATTTATCTTTGTTATAATTGTAGCTATATTAAAATACTATGCAGCACAAGCTTTGTGCTGTATGCTATATGGGAAATAATCACTGTATAAACACGTAATACTGATGTATTCGTAACTTATTTAAAGTGCAACTAATTATTAGCATTATTACTTGAGCAGTGTTACTATTTGATCAATTGTTTACTGCTTACATTCTAGCCAACTTCAATATGTGCCTTTATTTATTTACTATTATTATTTTCTATGCAAGGTTAAGTACTGATGCCATGTATCATGAAATGGTATAAGCGAGAAATACATACATATGTAATTGAAATGTCATAATTATGTGTAATTTAAGAGTAATATTATAATATTAATATTGACCCCTATGGTTCTTTTTTTATAAAGTTAAATCACTTGAGTACATTTTTTGGGTAACCATAGCTTGTCATGTATAAATTTGGCCCATATAATACTCAAACTTCTCTTCTGTACATGTTCCTTGCACATGCTGTTGAATGTTGTTATGTTTGTTTTATTTTATTGTTGTTCTTTAGCTCAGCTCGCACGAAGCCACCTAATTAATAAGCTTAATTAATATGCGCAATTTTACAGCTATTGTTTTAGAATGTAATTGTAAAAATAGTGTCTCTGTTTCATCTCATCAAACCACAGCTGGTGATGTTTCCCCTTTTGTTATTGTTATTTATATTTTTCACACAATGCATCTTTTCCAGTCTTTATTGCAGCACATTCTTGACATACCTTAATAATCCAAATCTTAATTTAACTATAATTCACTTAAATGTTAAGTCATTACATTCACAAATTAAGCATCAGATATTGCTAGATGAATTAAGTATTTATTTGAAACTACATTACACAGATACAATGAATAACACATTAAATGACATATTTAAATGAAATATTCTTACAGCACCAGGGAGGTCTTCAAAACAATTGCTTAAATCACATTTTACACTTAAATAATGGTGAAACTGATGACAGCAGTGCTTTGCCAGTAATTCCAAATTCTTCATATTATGATATTGAAAATTTCAATTCCATGGTAAACAATAGCGTTAATCGCTTTGGTAAATTTAGTACTAAAATTCAGTCCATCAATGCTAAATTTCAAGAGCTGAAGGCTTTTGTTGAAGAACTGCACTCACTTAAATTTAATTTTAGCATTATTTATATCCAGGAAAGCTGGCTAAGGGAACTGGATGACATATCTCAGATCCAACTAGAAGATTACAATTGCATTGCTCAGGGGAAATCTAGTAGTGCCAAAGGAGGATTAATCATGTACATTCATACCAAATATGACTATAAATCAATAAAAGTTAATCAATATGAAAATTGGGAAGGACAGTTAATAGAAATTACAGGAGGTGGTCTAATAAAGCCTGTGATAATGGGCAACATTTACAGACCACCTAGGGATTTTAATGTCAATTATAAACAATGTATAGATTAATTTTCATTATTATTATCAACATTTGATCAAAACAATTCAGAAGTTATCATTGCTGGAGATTTTAACATAAACTTGCTTAAAATTAACCAAAAAGAAATATTTAGTGAGTTTTTTTATTCCCTAACCGAGCATAGCTTCTTTCCAAAAATAACACTGCCAACAAGATTTTCAAACTTAAATGGAACTTTAATAGATAATTTCTTCTGTAAATTAAGTCAAGCTACTTTAAATTCAACATCAGAAATTTTAATCAAACAATTTTCAGACCATCAACCATACTTCATATTTATTGACACTACACCACTTAACAAATGCCATCCAAAATTTGTAAAAATACATTTGCAAAATGAAAAAGCTATGTGTAATTTTGCAAATGAGATTACCAAATCAAACATTATAAATAAATTAGACAAAAATCTTTTCTCAGACCCAAATTCTAATTATAACATTCTTATTGAAGAAATGGGCATGGCTAATGTTAAACATATGCCGTATATAAAATAGTTACATTCAATAAATGCAAACACAAAAAATCAGTGTGGATAACCAAAGGTATACTTAGGTCAATTAAATATAGAGATAACTTATATAAACTTATGAAAATGACAAATCCCAATGCAACAGGGTATTTTGTACAAAAGATTAACTTAAGAACATACAACTGTAATTTAAGAAGAAGTATTAGAGTGGCTAAGCTGATGCATCATAAAATACTTTTTAACAAATATAGAAATGACACAAGGAAAACTTGGAAAACAATAAATGATAATATCTTATCTAGACCCAGTAAAATGAAAACACTACAAAAAACTTTCAAAGAAGGTGACTTTAAAATAACTAATAAGTGGAAATTGCAAATAAATTCAATTCATTTTTCACTAACATAGGACCATTCCTTGCTAGAAAAATACAAAATATAAGCAGTAAAAGTTATAATTCTTATCTGAAAACGCATCTTGTAAACCCTTTTAAATTTCATGAAATTAATGAAGAGACCATAATAAAAATAATTGATATATTTCCTGCAAAAACCAGCTGTGGTAATGATGGCATTTCTTTGAAACAATTAAAATATATAAAATGCATTATAATTGAACCTCTAACATTGATTGTAAGACAAATTTTAAATACTTGAATTTTCCCACATAGAATAAAAATTGCAAATGTTATTTCAATTTTTAAAAATGATGATGACACACAATTGTTTAACTATAGACCTATATCATTATTACCAGTAATTTCCAAAGTTATCGAAAAAGTAATGCACAATCAAATTTATTCATTCTTTACTGAACATAGACTTTTTTATGCAAACCAGTATGGCTTCAAAACTGGTCATTCAACAGAATATGCAGTTTTGGAAGTACTAGATAGAACAATAGTGGTGCTGGATTCTAATAAAACACCAATAAATATATTTCTAGATTTATCCAAAGCTTTTGATATTTTAGATCACAACATTTTATTAAGAAAATTAAAACACTATGGAATAAATGGCACAGCTGTGAACTTAATGGAAAGCTAGTTGAGTAATAGAAACCAATATGTAGTGTTTAAAGACACAATATCAGACATGTTGCCTATTACAACAGGTGTGCCACAAGGTTCCATACTAGGTCCACTTCTCTTCATAATATACATAAATGATTTACCAGAGGCAAGCCAAATATTTAAATTTATTATGTATGCAGATGATACAACTCTTTTTAGTACAATACAGTCTTTCAACACTTGTGATAAAAATGTGGAACATCAAATAAACACTGAATTGAACAAGGTATAGCTTAAAACAAATCAATTGTCTCTTAATATTAAAAAGTAAAAATACATTTTATTCCAAGTGGCAAATAAGAAAACTATATCTTTTTTGCTCAAGATAGATGATATAGGTATTGAAATAGTTCAGCATTTTGATGTTCTTGGCTTGATCATACATGAAAATCTAAGTTGGAACAACCACATTGAAAAAATCTCAATAAAATTCTGCTAAATTATGGGTATTCTAAATAAACTAAAACGCTTCTTACCCACTCATATAAAATTTTATACAATTCATTAATGCTGCCACACTTAAATTATGGCATAATGGCCTGGGGCTTTAAATGTGATAGAATATGCAAACTTCAAAAAAAGGTTATCAGAATAATAAGTAAATATAAAATTAAGTAAAAAAAACTTAAAGTACTTAAGGTAAATGACATCCTTCAATTACAGGAATTGAAATTTTATTATAAATTTGTCCAGGTAAAATTACCGGTTTATTTACAAAATTTACCATTTTATCCCAACCGGTCCTATCATGGCTTTAACACCCGTACATTTGATGATATTCATATTAATAGAATAAAACATGAATATGCCAAAAGATGTATTAGGTATGACATACCATTAATTGTAAATAATAATTCGAATCTAATAAAAAATAAGATTGTTACACATAGTTTACACCTTAGAAACACCTTTTACAAAATTACCAAAATCTCTGTTCAGTACCAAACTGCTATATATGTCAACAATCTCATTAGTTGCACCTCCCTGGTCTGTTACTCTGTTATTTTATATAAATGTAAATGTAATGCATAAACATTTATTATAATGACCTAACCTTAACATTTTTGAAATGTCTTCCTGGAAAAAAATTCTGTCTGCCGGTTTTTTTCTTCAAAATCCTTCCTAAAGTGACATTATTTTTGATTGAGAATAGATGCATTTGTGTTTTTTCTCTCATGGAAAATGTTTACAATTACTAATTTATTAAGTTTATTTTATTAGGGTGGCTTCTACGATAGCGACCAATATTGGTCTTTGAAGAATTCTCCCTGACCCATTAAAATATGCTTCGTTCTAAAACCACAGTTAGCTGAAGTGAACACTTGTGTTAATGTGGGTTTTGTATTTTGTGTTTGTCTGTTTGTTTTTCAATTACAATTAACAAATTAATGTAATTTTGTTTCTTAAGATAAATGAACTTAAACTTGGATTTTGTTTATAAAAGATTGTATTGTTATAGCTAACTGTGATAATATTATGTTTGCATTACTTTGGGTTCAATAAACTTTTTAAGATTTCCGATTGAGCCAAGGTTCAGTCAGGATTCAACCTGTAACAGCATTGAGCCAAGGTTCAGTTAGGATTCAACCTGTAACAGCATTGAGCCAAGGTTCAGTTAGGATTCAACCTGTAACAGCATTGAGCCAAGGTTCAGTTAGGAATCAACCTGTAACAGCATTGAACTAAGGTTCAGTTAGGATTCAACCTATACCAGCATTGATCCAAGGTTCAGTTAGGATTCAACCTATAACAGCATTGAGCCAAGGTTCAGTTAGGATTCAACCTATAACAGCATTGAGCCAAGGTTCAGTTAGGATTCACCCTATAACAGCATTGAGCCAAGGTTCAGTTAGGATTCAACCTATAACAGCATTGAGCCAAGGTTCAGTTAGGATTCAACCTACAACAGCATTGAACTAAGGTTCAGTTAAAATTAAATCTATAGCAGCATTGAGCCAAGGTTCAGTTAAGATTCAATCTATTCAACATGGTTTATGTGGGATGGGGTGATAACATGGTATATGTGGGATGGGGTGATAGCATGGTTTACGTGGGATGGGGAAATAACATGATATATGTGGGATGGGGAGATAACATGGTATATGAGGGATGGGGAGATAACATGGTATATTTGGGATGGGGAGATAACATGGTATATGTGGGATGGGGAGATAACATGGTATATGTGGGATGGGGAGATAACATGGTATATGTGGGATGGGGAGATAACATGGTATATGTGGGATGGGGAGATAACATGGTATATGTGGGATGGTGTGAAACAAAAAAATAATAATTCCAATTCCACGCAGGACATTTACATGTGTTTCTGTTTAGGCAAGATAAGCTATTCAAGGACGGATTGATTAATGTTCTTGATTGGGGAGGCAAGATGTGTACGACAATCGTGTGTCGTTACAGTTTCACAACACAACATAAGGCTGAGATGCCATCCATCTTTGTCAATGCAACGTATGTATGATAGCAAAGCACACCAACGAATCCACAGTGTGTGAAACATGACAGGACATTGTCATGCGAATAATAAGTACGATGATCTTGGAGAATCTGCCAAATGCTTAATGAAACGGCTGAGAATGTACGTTTTTATCTGTTTGGGATACCTTCGTCTCGTGGTGTGTTCTCTCTCTCCTTCTCCCCCTTCTCTCTCTCCCTCTCCTCCTCCATCCTTCCCTCTTCCCACACACCCTCTCTCTCTCTCTCGTCCGTCCATCCCTCCTTCCTTCCTCCCTTCCTTGCCTCCCTCCCTCCCCTCTCCCCCCTCTTCCCTTCCATCTTTCCCTCCCCCTTCCCTCTCTCTCTCTCTGTCTATCTCTCTCCCTCACTTCCTCCCTCCCCCCTCTCTCCTTCCTTCCATCCTCTCTCTCTCTCTCTCTCTCTCTCTCTCTCTCTCTCTCTCTCTCTCCCTCTCTCGCTTCATCGTGATGTTGTCTTTCATTTCATTGTGATGTGGTTTTGGTTCAGACTGGGTACATGTCTTAGTCGTGGTTACATTGTGCTTGTCAGATGCAGGCAAATAGACGGACAATCAGCTATTTAGTTAGAGAGCCTTGCAGGATGGTTGGCAGGCATAGGTGCAGTTATCCAGTTATCCAAGAAGACAGGCAGGCAGGCAGGCAGGCATACAGGCAAGCAGGAAGGTAGGAAGGCTTGCAGGCAGGCAGGGTGGCAGGCATGCAGGCTGGCACGCAGCCTGCATGCGGGCGGGCGGGCGGGCGGGCGGGCGGGCGGGCGGGCGGGCGGGCGGGCGGGCGGGCGGGCGGGCGGGCGGGCGGGCGGGCGGGCGGGCGGGCGGGCGGGCGGGCGGGCGGGCGGGCGGGCGGGCGGGCGGGCGGGCGGGCGGGCGGGCGGGCGGGCGGGCGGGCGGGCGGGCGGGCGGGCGGGCGGGCGGGCGGGCGGGCGGGCGGGCGGGCGGGCGGGCGGGCGGGCGGGCGGGCGGGCGGGCGGGCGGGCGGGCGGGCGGGCGGGCGGGCGGGCGGGCGGGCGGGCGGGCGGGCGGGCGGGCGGGCGGGCGGGCGGGCGGGAACTCGTAAACGTAGCAGTGGAAATAATTGTAGCACGAAAATTGTAGCACAACAACAATACCTACACAAATGTCTTCATAGGACACGGTACATACTCGGCTGTTGCTTAATGATTCTGTTTTGTTGAGCCTCTGAGCTCAGGTTCCTGAGGATACAGACGCCATAGAAATTAATTATTGTTATTAGTAGTAGCGTTACTGTTTACAAGGTCGACCGTTGCGAGCAACTTGTGCGTTCCTGCATAATTTAATATTCATGGGTAGCGATGCAATTAATGTCTGTCTTATATATTCTTAATTTGTTTCTGGCCAGTCTCAAAATGAGCATTTTTCATCCGGGTGTTTCTATATTACCGTCTGCCGTTTCAATCGTGTCAGAGACGAACATGTTTGTTTCTGACCTCAAAACGAGAAACAATTATGTCTGTCGAACTGTCTGCATCATATATCACAATAATACGGTATTTCCGTGACAGTGGCAATTGTTCTGGGCTATACACATATCACATTAATATTATTAACATAGCGTATTGGCAAGACTTCCTATACTATCTACCACACCAGTGAACGTCCCGAACTAACCCTGTTTGACGTCTGGCCAGGATGTGTCGTATCGGTCTGGCTCTCAACTGCAACTACTGCATAGAAACTGTTCATATGTCCAGCTGTTGCAACTGACCTTATTAATTCCATTGTCAGATATATTATTTTCCGGGAATGGAACAAACCACCACAGTTGACGTGACAGTTTTATTTTATTTGCAAAGTCACTCCTTATCTTCGGTTGCGCATCAATGTGTCCAATGACGTCACGGATAGCATAGGTTATGTTCCAATTTAACTGCTAAAATATGAAGAGTGTAATTAAACAGCTATATATGTTACCGCAGCATAGATGTAATTAAACAGCTATATATGTTACCGCAGCATAGATGTAATTAAACAGCTATATATGTTACCGCAGCATAGATGTAATTAAACAGCTATATATGTTACAGCAGCATAGATGTAATTAAACAGCTATATATGTTACCGCAGCATAGATGTAATTAAACAGCTATATATGTTACCGCAGCATAGATGTAATTAAACAGCTATATATGTTACCGCAGCATAGATGTAATTAAACAGCTATATATGTTACAGCAGCATAGATGTAATTAAACAGCTATATATGTTACCGCAGCACAGATGTAATTAAACAGCTATATATGTTACCGCAGCACAGATGTAATTAAACAGCTATATATGTTACCGCAGCATAGATGTAATTAAACAGCTATATATGTTACCGCAGCATAGATGTAATTAAACAGCTATATATGTTACCGCAGCATAGATGTAATTAAACAGCTATATATGTTACCGCAGCATAGATGTAATTAAACAGCTATATATGTTACCGCAGCACAGATGTAATTAAACAGCTATATATGTTACCGCAGCACAGATGTAATTAAACAGCTATATATGTTACCGCAGCACAGATGTAATTAAACAGCTATATATGTTACCGCAGCACAGATGTAATTAAACAGCTATATATGTTACCGCAGCATAGATGTAATTAAACAGCTATATATGTTACCGCAGCACAGATGTAATTAAACAGCTATATATGTTACCGCAGCATAGATGTAATTAAACAGCTATATATGTTACCGCAGCATAGATGTAATTAAACAGCTATATATGTTACCGCAGCACAGATGTAATTAAACAGCTATATATGTTACCGCAGCACAGATGTAATTAAACAGCTATATATTTACCGCAGCATAGATGTAATTAAGCTATATATGTTACCGCAGCATATATGTAATTAAACAGCTATATATGTTACCGCAGCATAGATGTAATTAAACAGCTATATATGTTACCGCAGCATAGATGTAATTAAACAGCTATATATGTTACCGCAGCATAGATGTAATTAAACAGCTATATATGTTACCGCAGCACAGATGTAATTAAACAGCTATATATGTTACCGCAGCACAGATGTAATTAAACAGCTATATATGTTACCGCAGCATAGATGTAATTAAACAGCTATATATGTTACCGCAGCATAGATGTAATTAAACAGCTATATATGTTACCGCAGCATAGATGTAATTAAACAGCTATATATGTTACCGCAGCATAGATGTAATTAAACAGCTATATATGTTACCGCAGCATAGATGTAATTAAACAGCTATATATGTTACCGCAGCATAGATGTAATTAAACAGCTATATATGTTACCGCAGCATAGATGTAATTAAACAGCTATATATGTTACCGCAGCATAGATGTAATTAAACAGCTATATATGTTACCGCAGCATAGATGTAATTAAACAGCTATATATGTTACCGCAGCATAGATGTAATTAAACAGCTATATATGTTACCGCAGCATAGATGTAATTAAACAGCTATATATGTTACCGCAGCATAGATTTAACAAGATTTAACAAGATTTGCCATCCAAGCCAAAGGCCCAGATGGCAAGTGGACAAGGAAGCCATTGGCTTATCGAGAGTCCAACAATGTTCATCTACTTATAGCCCGCCCTCCTGAGATATGTGTCAACCTTGTTTTTAAACATATTCACGCTGCTAGCAGTTACACAATCTGTTGACAATTTGTTCCATTCATTTATTGTCCTCTGTGAGAACGAGTGCTTCCTGATGTCCAATCTACATTGATCCTTTACTAATTTTACCTCATGTCCTCTAGTTCTGCTATCCTTCTTGAGTGAGAAAAACATATTTCTATCAATATTTTCATACCCATTCAATATCTTAAAAACTTCAATCTGATCTCCTCTTAACCTCCTTGTCTCTAGAGTTGTTAAACCACATTCTTTCAGGCGTTCTTCATAACTAAGGTCTCTCAGTTCTGGAATCATTTTAGTTGCTCTCCTTTGTATGCGTTCAAGCGTATCTATATCCTTCTTACGATATGGTCTCCATGCTTGTATACAGTATTCTAAATGAGGTCTAACTAAGATGTAATTAAACAGCTATATATGTTACCGCAGCACAGATGTAATTAAACAGCTATATATGTTACCGCAGCACAGATGTAATTAAACAGCTATATATGTTACCGCAGCATAGATGTAATTAAACAGCTATATATGTTACCGCAGCATAGATGTAATTAAACAGCTATATATGTTACCGCAGCATAGATGTAATTAAACAGCTATATATGTTACCGCAGCATAGATGTGATTAAACAGCTATATATGTTACCGCAGCATAGATGTGATTAAACAGCTATATATGTTACCGCAGCACAGATGTAATTAAACAGCTATATATGTTACCGCAGCACAGATGTAATTAAACAGCTATATATGTTACCGCAGCATAGATGTAATTAAGCTATATATGTTACCGCAGCATAGATGTAATTAAACAGCTATATATGTTACCGCAGCATAGATGTAATTAAACAGCTATATATGTTACCGCAGCATAGATGTAATTAAACAGCTATATATGTTACCGCAGCATAGATGTAATTAAACAGCTATATATGTTACCGCAGCACAGATGTAATTAAACAGCTATATATGTTACCGCAGCACAGATGTAATTAAACAGCTATATATGTTACCGCAGCATAGATGTAATTAAACAGCTATATATGTTACCGCAGCATAGATGTAATTAAACAGCTATATATGTTACCGCAGCATAGATGTAATTAAACAGCTATATATGTTACCGCAGCATAGATGTAATTAAACAGCTATATATTTTACCGCAGCATAGATGTAATTAAACAGCTATATATGTTACAGCAGCATAGATGTAATTAAACAGCTATATATGTTACCGCAGCATAGATGTAATTAAACAGCTATATATGTTACCGCAGCATAGATGTAATTAAACAGCTATATATGTTACCGCAGCACAGATGTAATTAAACAGCTATATATGTTACCGCAGCACAGATGTAATTAAACAGCTATATATGTTACCGCAGCATAGATGTAATTAAACAGCTATATATGTTACCGCAGCATAGATGTAATTAAACAGCTATATATGTTACCGCAGCATATATGTAATTAAACAGCTATATATGTTACCGCAGCATAGATGTAATTAAACAGCTATATATGTTACCGCAGCATAGATGTAATTAAACAGCTATATATGTTACCGCAGCATATATGTAATTAAACAGCTATATATGTTACCGCAGCATAGATGTAATTAAACAGCTATATATGTTATCGCAGCATAGATGTAATTAAACAGCTATATATGTTACCGCAGCACAGATGTAATTAAACAGCTATATATGTTACCGCAGCACAGATGTAATTAAACAGCTATATATGTTACCGCAGCATAGATGTAATTAAACAGCTATATATGTTACCGCAGCACAGATGTAATTAAACAGCTATATATGTTACCGCAGCATATATGTAATTAAACAGCTATATATGTTACCGCAGCATAGATGTAATTAAACAGCTATATATGTTACCGCAGCACAGATGTAATTAAACAGCTATATATGTTACCGCAGCACAGATGTAATTAAACAGCTATATATGTTACCGCAGCATAGATGTAATTAAACAGCTATATATGTTACCGCAGCATAGATGTAATTAAACAGCTATATATGTTACCGCAGCATAGATGTAATTAAACAGCTATATATGTTACCGCAGCATAGATGTAATTAAACAGCTATATATGTTACCGCAGCATAGATGTAATTAAACAGCTATATATGTTACCGCAGCACAGATGTAATTAAACAGCTATATATGTTACCGCAGCATAGATGTAATTAAACAGCTATATATGTTACCGCAGCATAGATGTAATTAAACAGCTATATATGTTACCGCAGCATAGATGTAATTAAACAGCTATATATGTTACCGCAGCATAGATGTAATTAAACAGCTATATATGTTACCGCAGCATAGATGTAATTAAACAGCTATATATGTTACCGCAGCATAGATGTAATTAAACAGCTATATATGTTACCGCAGCACAGATGTCGACAGCAGCTGCTGGAAAAGTGGTAAAGTTTAAGAGCTCAAGACATATGCGCACATTAAATGAGTTATAATGGAACATGTTGTAATAGCAACACCCATAGACAAACAGCAACACCCATAGACAAATAGCAACACCCATAGACAAATAAAAATACAATAATTTAATTAACATTTAATGGGATAGTCAACCAAAATCTAACATATTTTCACCATATGACTGTTCCCTTAATCCTCTGTAGCTCCACGTGACATATATGCCATGATGTAAAAGTTCCTTGTTGACTAGATATCATTTAGCATAACTTTGCATTACTTTTTAGGTACACTAAATATTCAGGAGGGTCATATTATTTAGGCAATAGGCCTACAAGCAAAATAAATGTGCACACTTTTTATGATTAATAGCATTGGAACTGTCTATATCATGAACTAATATATTAATTACTGTAATAACCCCTAATTTAACGACATTGTCATTGAGATCACATTTATTGAATGTGGATTTTTTTCATAATAACACACTTACCCGATCAAAGTTTGGAGCAAGCACTCCCTTGATGATCTGGGTGGTCGTGGTTCTCTAGAGCAAGCGTTCCATTGATGATCTGGGTGGTCGTGGTTCTCTGGAGCAAGCGCTCCCTTGATGATCTGGGTGGTCGTGGTTCTCTAGAGCAAGCGTTCCATTGATGATCTGGGTGGTCGTGGTTCTCTGGAGCAAGCGCTCCCTTGATGATCTGGGTGGTCGTGGTTCTCTAGAGCAAGCGTTCCATTGATGATCTGGGTGGTCGTGGTTCTCTGGAGCAAGCGCTCCCTTGATGATCTGGGTGGTCGTGGTTCTCTGGAGCAAGCGTTCCATTGATGATCTGGGTGGTCGTGGTTCTCTGGAGCAAGCGTTCCATTGGTGATCTGGGTGGTCGTGGTTCTCTGGAGCATTGATGATCTGGGTGGTCGTGGTTCTCTGGAGCAAGCACTCCCTTGATGATCTGGGTGGTCTTGGTTCTCTGGAGCAAGCGCTCCCTTGATGACCTGGGTGGTCGTGGTTCTCTGGAGCAAGCACTCCTTTGATGATCTGGGTGGTCGTGGTTCTCTGGAGCAAGCGCTCCCTTGATGATCTGGGTGGTCGTGGTTCTCTGGAGCAAGCGTTCCATTGATGATCTGGGTGGTCGTGGTTCTCTAGAGCAAGCGTTCCATTGATGATCTGGGTGGTCGTGGTTCTCTAGAGCAAGCGTTCCATTGATGATCTGGGTGGTCGTGGTTCTCTGGAGCAAGCGCTCCCTTGATGATCTGGGTGGTCTTGGTTCTCTGGAGCAAGCGTTCCATTGATGATCTGGGTGTTCTTGGTTCTCTGGAGCAAGCGTTCCATTGATGATCTGGGTGTTCTTGGTTCTCTGGAGCAAGCGTTCCCTTGATGATCTGGGTGTTCTTGGTTCTCTGGAGCAAGCGTTCCATTGATGATCTTGGTGGTCTTGGTTCTCTGGAGCAAGCGCTCCCTTGATGATCTGGGTGGTCTTGGTTCTCTGGAGCAAGCGTTCCATTGATGATCTGGGTGTTCTTGGTTCTCTGAAGCAAACGTTCCATTGATGATCTGGGTGTTCTTGGTTCTCTGGAGCAAGCGTTCCCTTGATGATCTGGGTGTTCTTGGTTCTCTGGAGCAAGCGTTCCATTGATGATCTGGGTGGTCTTGGTTCTCTGGAGCAAGCGCTCCCTTGATGATCTGGGTGTTCTTGGTTCTCTGGAGCAAGCGTTCCATTGATGATCTGGGTGTTCTTGGTTCTCTGGAGCAAGCGCTCCCTTGATGATCTGGGTGGTCTTCGTTCTCTGGAGCAAGCATTCCATTGATGATCTGGGTGGTCGTGGTTCTCTGGATCAAGCTTTCCCTTGATGATCTGGGTGGTCGTGTTTCTCTGGAGCAAGCACTCCCTTGATGATCTGGGTGGTCGTGGTTCTCTGGAGCAAGCGTTCCACTGATGATCTGGGTGGTCGTGGTTCTCTGGAGCAAGCGCTCCCTTGATGATCTGGGTGGCCTTGGTTCTCTCCGCCGAGAACTATTTGGCAATATCAAGTCGGGAAACATTTCTCCAACCATCTTGCTGCAATCGTCCATTGTCGCCAACGGCAAGTTGCTCTTGGCAATAAAGTTGATAAACCTGGTTTCCGCAGCCAATACCCTGTCAACCTCGGTGCCAGCGGCGACATACCGCGCGATACCGCCACCCATACGTGCTGAAAGAAACAGTCTCCCCCACTCAACTTTCTTCTCTCTTTTGGAGACTCGCAGGGATTAAAGCTGCTCCGCGTCGCCCATCCGACTATCGTGTCGCCCATCCGACTCTCGTGGCGCCCATCCGACTCTCGTGGCGCCCATCCGACTCTCGTGGCGCCCTCCCGAGAACGCGTGCGCGAGAAAATGTGAAATCACTTCATTTAAGACCAAATAAATAACAAGTCCACAGAACGCTCAACGGCGCGCGACGAGGACGGCCCCAGTGCGCAAGAAATATATTTAGTTTTGGAGTACAAAAAATTTGGGGGAAAGTACCAAAAAAGCAGGACATTTCAGCCAAAAAGCGGGAAAGCGGGATCAAGGTGAAAAAGCGGGATTTCCCACCCGAAAGCGGTAATGTTGACACATATGCCACAGATATTGACACATATGTCACATATGTTGACACATATGCTACAGATGTTGACACATATGCCACAGATGCAAAGAATGTTGACTAAATGCATAAATATCTTCTTCTTCTTCCATTTGAGCTCATAACTCTAGGTTAGCCACATATAACTCTAGGTTAGCCACATATAACTCTAGGTTAGCCACATATAAATGTGGCTAGAGTATTTCCGAGCCGATATCACTATTGCGTGGGAGCGGGTGATCTAGCGCTGGTCCGGGTCCGTGTTGGTCAGAATATGTCGCGTCTGCGTGGTTAGGCAATAAATTAGTGCATGGGTTATACGATATGTAATAATAAGGACTGTATAATTGTTCTGTGTTGGCATGGTGAGAAGGCACTATCTAAACCTTTCTACTGACGGTTGGATAACTAATTCTTGAGTACTCTTGTTCCACAGTCTGATGGCGCTGGGGAAGAATGAACATTTGTAGGCGTCGACGCGGGTGAAAGTCTGGTAGAAGCGATAAGCGCTGCCTCTGGTGCGTGCTGGTGCGTGCTGGTGTGTGCTGGTGTGTGCTGGTGCGTGCTGGTGTGTGCTGGTGCGTGTCGGTGCGGCGGCGAGTGACTTCGCTGTAACATCAACCAGTTTGTGGTTGATGCGGTAGAGCATCATCATCTTGTGGTGCCGAATTAAATTGAGCTGTAATGACTAATGCTGACACTGGTGAACGAATTGAATTGAACGGTAATGACTAATGCTGACACTGATGAACGAATCTTCTGGCAGACAGCGTAGCTCATTGATTTCTTACATGTTACCATGCTTCCGTCAACAGTCTCCATGGTTACGTGACAGTGATACTTGGGCACAGGGAAGTAACAACCATCAGTTTAGTTTCGAGATAAACAAGCCTTGACTAATAACATAGTCAGTAATATAACGACAGTCGTCTCAGTAATATAACGACAGTCGTCTCAGTAATATAATGACAATCGTCTCAGTAATATAACGACAGTCTTCTCAGTAATATAACGACAGTCGTCTCAGTAATATAACGACAGTCTTCTCAGTAATATAACGACAGTCGTCTCAGTAATATAATGACAGTCGTCTCAGTAATATAACGACAGTCGTCTCAGTAATATAACAACAGTCGTCTCAGTAATATAACGACAGTCGTCTCAGTAATATAACGACAGTCGTCTCAGTAATATAATGACAATCGTCTCAGTAATATAACGACAGTCGTTTCAGTAATATAACGACAGTTGTCTCAGTAATATAACGATAGTCGTCTCAGTAATATAATGACAGTCGTCTCAGTAATATAACGACAGTCGTCTCAGTAATATAATGACAGTCGTCTCAGTAATATAACGACAGTCGTCTCAGTAATATAACGACAGTCGTCTCAGTAATATAACGACAGTCGTCTTAATAAGCCTTCTTATAAGCACGACGATGTCATAAATCGTTATATGTGTGCAGTCGAGCCTAAAGACATCTAGAACATACCAAAACAGTAAAATATGTTTACACAGAAACCGTTTTTAAGACAGATTAATCTGAGATAATAGGAAATAAATATTAAGTAAAGGCGGGGCAAGCTTTCTTGGTTAGCCCGAGATAACGTTAATAGTAAGTACATTTAATATGTTTAGGCGCTTAGAGAAAAATTAAGTATAACACAAAGTTTTGATGAAATTTAAATAAAATAGCATAGAACTATTGACGTAATGCCTGATCAAATAGACTTGTGGTATGTGATCAGTACGATGGTTGACCTTAGAAAGTCCATGTGTAGAAATCCATTACAGGATTCGCAGTTGCCTATAGGATGACAGACACGAGACACATATTGCCTATAAGATGACAGACACGAGACACATATTGCCTATAGGATGACAGACACGAGACACATATTCGCGGAGAGAAAGGAGAAAAAGAATGAAAAATCGCCCACGTGATAAGATTGTACAGAGATGTGACAATGAGAATTGGGATGGAAATGCAGCCGAAGTAAAAGCCCAGGGCTAGAAAAGAACATGCGTCTGTATTTTCAGGGTTGGGTCAAATTTAACAAGATTTAATAATATTGTAAAATATAGCAAAATTACCATATTAAGTTACAATATCCAGACGACAAGATATTAATGACGACAAGATATTCATAACGACAAGATATTCATGACGACAAGATATTCGTGACGACAAGATATTCGTGACGACAAGATATTCATGACGACAAGATATTCGTGACGACAAGATATTCATGACGACAAGCGGACAAGGAAGCCATTGTCTTATATTTTTGTATAGCCTGCCCTTATCAGATATATGTCAAATTTATTTTTAAACATATTCAACTGGTGACATGAATACAGTTATTGTGTAATTATAATTGGTTACTGATAACATGCTGTATTTATGATAGTCATTGATTCTGGTTTATAATTGTGCCTTAACTGTAACTGATTCTTGTGTATAGTTGCAACAGTTTCGTCAACTGTGATATATTCATACATCACCGTTATATGTTGTCAGTCGTATGCAAATATCATCAACGAACATATAGTTAACAACTACTGACTAAACCTTTGGAATAAACACATGGCCAACATAATGCATAATTGTAATTGTAATAACATTAACTGTAATTGTTATTGGTTACATTGTGTGTATTTGGATCTAGACCTGGTTGAGATTGCTATATTGGGGCTGTGGCTAACGCGGGTGTGTTCGTGTATGAAATGATACATTGGGGCTCTGGTTAGTGTGGGTGTGTTCGTGTGTACATGATACATTGAGGCTCTGGTTAGCGCGGGTGTATTCGTGGGTACATGATACATTGAACCTCTGGTTAGCGTAATTGTGTTCGTGTGTACATGATACATTGGGGCTCTGGTTAGCGTGGGTGTGTTCGTGTGTACATGATACATTGGAGCTCTGGTTAGCGTAAGTGTGTTCGTGTGTACATGATACATTGGGGCTCTGGTTAGCGCTGGTGTGTTCGTGTGCACATTTGCACTAAAATGCAGACAAGAAATTAAAATATCAACCATTGTGCAGAAATACAAGCAGCTGTTCGCGATGATGATGATATGTAGTCGTAGCCGCAGTTAGGCCGTTGGCGTCCGCGTGCTGTCGTTTCGAGCCTGTACATGAAGCAACTGCTAAGGTCCAAGACAGGAGTAGGACGGGGCAGGTCATTGTTTTGTGTATTTGCCAATATTAGAAACAAGGACAAAATTATGTACAGCAACTATGAAAGGGTGGCGATAACACAGAAATTGTGCGCTTATCTAGGGAAGATGGAGCTAGTTTTAAGGGATGGGAGACATCGTACAACCAAGTGGGCAGTAATTTTGAGAAAGGAAAAATAAGCACGAAAAACGAATATAATATTATGGTACAGAACATTGCTCTCGTATAATAAGTATTGCCGAATCAATGACTAACACAAATATAATATATACCGAATTAAGAGTGACATGTTAAGTACAGTTTGTGAAGAATAGAGGAGGGACGTTGTTGAGGTCTGGGAATCAACCTGGTTACTTTTGAGATAACCACGGAAAAGTCGTTTGTGTTCGCTAAGTCAGGAAAACCGTCAGTCGTCACTGCGCTGCTGCGGAGTTCGCGGCTTAGCGAATGTGGATATGTGTGCGTGCGTGCGTGCGTGCGTGCGTGCGTGCGTGCATGCGTGCGTGCGCGCGGGCTTGAAAACCAATTGAATCGATCGGTGTATATATTGTATTCGTTGTGGACGACCCGTTTACGCTATCTATCCAATTGTATTCGTTGTGGACGACCCGTTTACGCTATCTATCCAATTGATCCAGCGCAGTATTCCATGGAGAATACGATGCTTTATGCGAGTTTCTGATAATGCCGCCGCGGATCGATTTGAAATGTCTGTCACTGACGATTTGTGTTGGCGAATTTAGAACGCTCTTGTTTTGGATGTAAACTGACGACACGTGACACTCACAGCGAAACATGAAGTCTTGGAACGACACAAAAACTGACGACACGTGGCACTCACAGCGAAACATGCTGAAGTCTTGGAACGACACAAATTAACAAAATACAGCAGTTCAGTATAAATTCGCACCTCTGTAAAATACATCTGACGAATACTGTCCGAATACTGTCGTCGGGTGGTCATCTGACGAATACTCTCGTCGGATGGTCATCTGACGAATACCATCGTCGGGTGGTCATCTGACGAATACTGTCGTCGGATGGTCATCTGACGAATACTGTCGTCGGATGGTCATCTGACGAATACTGTCGTCGGGTGGTCATCTGACGAATACTGTCGCCGGATGGTCATCTGACGAATACTGTCGTCGGATGGTCATTTGACGAATACTGTCGTCGGGTGGTCATCTGACGAATACTGTTGTCGGATGGTCATCTGACGAATACTGTCGTCGGGTGGTCATCTGACGAATACTGTCGTCGGATGGTCATCTGACGAATACTGTTGTCGGATGGTCATCTGACGAATACTGTCGTCGGGTGGTCATCTGACGAATACTGTCGTCGGATGGTCATCTGACGAATACTGTCGTCGGATGGTCATTTGACGAATACTGTCGTCGGGTGGTCATCTGACGAATACTGTCGTCTTATGGTCATCTGACGAATACTGTTGTCGGGTGGTCATCTGACGAATACTGTCGTCGGGTGGTCATCTGACGAATACTGTCGTCGGATGGTCATCTGACGAATACTGTCGTCGGGTGGCCATCTGACGAATACTCTCGTCGGATGGTCATCTGACGAATACTGTCGTCGGGTGGTCATCTGACGAATACTGTCGTCGGATGGTCATCTGACGAATATTGTCGTCGGATGGTCATCTGACGAATACTGTCGTCGGATGGTCATCTGATGAATACTGTCGTCGGATGGTCATCTGACGAATACTGTTGTCGGATGGTCATCTGACGAATACTCTCGTCGGATGGTCATCTGACGAATACTGTCGTCGGGTGGTCATCTGACGAATACTGTCGTCGGATGGTCATCTGACGAATACTGTCGTCGGATGGTCATCTGACGAATACTGTCGTCGGATGGTCATCGGACGAATACTGTCGTCGGATGGTCATCTGACGAATACTGTTGTCGGATGGTCATCTGACGAATACTGTCGTCGGGTGGTCATATGACGAATACTGTCGTCGGGTGATCATCTGCCATACTTTGAACAGGCTCACAGGAAGCCTACTGGTGTCACAGCGACAGTAGCAATATCAATACACGTCTGCATATTGCGCCGTCGTGATAACTGGCTGAAGCAAACGCGACGTCGTGCTAACTGGTTGAAGCAAACGCGACGTCGTGCTAACTGGCTGAAGCTAACGCGACGTCATGCTAACTGGCTCAAGCAAACGCGACGTCGTGATAACTGGCTGAAGCTAACGCGACGTCGTGCTAACTGGCTGAAGCTAACGCGACGTCGTGGTAATTGGCTGAAGCTAACGCGACGTCGTGGTAATTGGCTGAAGCTAACGCGCCGTCGTGCAACTGGCTGAAGCTAACGCGACGTCGTGGTAATTGGCTGAAGCTAACGCGACGCCGTCCTAACTGGCTGAAGCTAACGCGACGTCGTCCTAACTGGCTGAAGCTAACGCGACGTCGTGGTAATTGGCTGAAGCTAACGCGACGTCGTGCTAACTGGCTGAAGCTAACGCGCCGTCGTGTAACTGGCTGAAGCTAACGCGACGTCGTGGTAATTGGCTGAAGCTAACGCGACGTCGTGCTAATTGGCTGAAGCTAACGCGACGCCGTCCTAACTGGCTGAAGCTAACGCGACGCCGTCCTAACTGGCTGAAGCTAACGCGACGTCGTGCTAACTGGCTGAAGCTAACGCGACGTCGTGGTAATTGGCTGAAGCTAACGCGACGTCGTGCTAATTGGCTGAAGCTAACGCGACGCCGTCCTAACTGGCTGAAGCTAACGCGACGCCGTCCTAACTGGCTGAAGCTAACGCGTAGTCGTTGTCACAAGACTGAAATAAATGGAGTCGCTGTTGTTTCTTATGTCGCGTGAGGCCCTTCAATAACAATGGTCTTCCATATGGTCTACGAACCGCATCCGTCGTTCTATGATCTTATGTGAGAGTTGTCGCCATACAGTCCGCTGTTTGTGACACACTGGTTCCAGTGAATGTTCAACATCGTCCTGTGCATGCTACCGCGCCGTAAATGTCACATAACTGCATTAAATGAAGCCGCCGAACTTCCAACAAGAAGACTTATACGATGCGTAGCCAGGTCATTGTCGAAGTGTTTGACACTATTCGGCTTCCACATTATACTTATGGTACCAATGTTTATGGATTTACGCGGCATCCAAACTATTGAGCTTCCATGATACGTGTTACGTGACAGTTGGTCAAAGAAAGTTTGTAGCAGCACCTGACTAGTGAACGTTACAGCCGACCAGTGAACGGTAGAGCCGGCCAGTGAACGGTAGAGCCGACCAGTAAACGGTAGAGCCGACCAGTGAACGGTAGAGCCGGCCAGTGAACGGTAGAGCCGGCCAGTGAACGGTAGAGCCGACCAGTGAACGGTAGAGCCGGCCAGTGAACGGTAGAGCCGGCCAGTGAACGGTAGAGCCGGCCAGTGAACGGTACAGCCGACCAGTGAACGGTAGAGCCGGCCAGTGAACGGTAGAGCCGGCCAGTGAACGGTAGAGCCGACCAGTGAACGGTAGAGCCGGCCAGTGAACGGTAGAGCCGGCCAGTGAACGGTAGAGCCGACCAGTGGTACAGCCTACGATGTACTGTAAATAATTGTCGATGTAATTATGTTCCCAATATCGCATTCACACGATTGTATGGTCATTTGTGTGCGACGTGAGCCATTAACAACAACCCCAGTTATGTCTACACATTGTTTAAACATTCATGCGTAAACTAACGCTGGGTTGAATGAGTACAGTTCAGCTACGTCATTCGTACAACCGACATTCAGTCCATGAATTGTTGTGACAATGTTGTGACTATGCTAACGCAAGCTTCAAACACTAACAACACAGAAACAATATAAGCAACATTTCGAATTAATGTATACACAAACACTTTGGTTTTACTACTTCACCATATGTGACAACATCACTGCTACATCACATCCCTGTGGTTGCAATCACTGTACGTTTACGACATCACAATGTGACATCACTGTTACATCACATACCTATGGTTGCAATCACTGTACGTTTACGACATCACAATGTGACATCACTGTTACATCACATACCTATGGTTGCAATCACTTTACGTTTAAGACATCACAATATGGCATCACCGTTACATCAAAGTAAAAAGTATGTTACACCGTTCATTGTACGTGTCACACATGTATTCACTTGTACGGCGATGCGATCACGTGTCTTCGGGTGTTGTTAATTAGGCAGCCATTGGCTGGAACAGAAACAATGGCGCGAAACATTGAGCCTTCGACGGAATTCTACTGGACAAGTTAGACAGCGATACAGCTGTGGCGTACAGTGCTGTACAGCGCTGTGGTGTACAGCGCTGTGGCGTACAGTGCTGTGGTGTACAGCGCTGTGGTGTACAGTGCTATCGTGTACAGCGCTGTGGTGTACAGTGTTGTGGTGTACAGTGCAGTGGTGTAAATCGCTGTGGTGTACAGTGCTGTGGTGTGCAGTGCTGTGGTGTACAGTGTTGTGGTGTACAGTGTTGTGGTGTACAATGCAGTCGTGTACAGCGCTGTGGTGTGCAGTGCTGTGGTGTACAGCGCTGTGGTGTACAGTGCTGTGGTGTACAGTGTTGTGGTGTACAGTGCAGTCGTGTGCAGTGTTGTGGTGTACAGCGCTGTGGTGTACAGAGATGTGGTGTACAGTGCAGTGGTGTACAGTGTTGTGGTGTACAGTGCAGTCGTGTGCAGTGCTGTGGTGTACAGCGCTGTGGTGTACAGAGCTGTGGTGTACAGTGCAGTGGTGTACAGTGTTGTGGTGTACAGTGCAGTGGTGTACAGCGCTGTGGTGTACAGTGATATTGTGTACAGTGCTGTGGTGTACAGCGCTGTGGTGTACAGAGCTGTGGTGTACAGTGCAGTGGTGTACAGTGTTGTGGTGTACAGTGCAGTCGTGTGCAGTGCTGTGGTGTACAGTGCTGTGGTGTACAGTGTTGTGGTGTACAGTGCAGTGGTGTGCAGTGCTGTGGTGTACAGTGCAGTGGTGTGCTGTGCAGTGGTGTGCAGTGCTGTGGTGTACAGCGCTGTGGTGTACAGTGCTGTGGTGTACAGTGCAGTGGTGTGTAGTGCTGTGGTGTACAGCGCTGTGGTGTACAGTGCTGTGGTGTACAGTGCAGTGGTGTGCAGTGCTGTGGTGTACAGTGCTGTGGTGTACAGTGTTGTGGTGTACAGTGCAGTGGTGTGCAGTGCTGTGGTGTACAATGCAGTGGTGTGCAGTGCAGTGGTGTGCAGTGCTGTGGTGTACAGCGCTGTGGTGTACAGTGCTGTGGTGTACAGTGCAGTGGTGTGTAGTGCTGTGGTGTACAGAGCTGTGGTGTACAGTGCTGTGGTGTACAGTGCAGTGGTGTGCAGTGCTGTGGTGTACAGTGCAGTGGTGTGCAGTGCTGTGGTGTACAGTGCAGTGGTGTGCAGTGCTGTGGTGTACAGTGCTGTGGTGTACAGTGCAGTGGTGTACAGTGCTGTGGTGTACAGCGCTGTGGTGTACAGAGCTGTGGTGTACAGTGTTGTGGTGTACAGTGCAGTGGTGTGCAGTGCTGTGGTGTACAGTGTTGTGGTGTACAGCGCTGTGGTGTACAGATCTGTGGTGTACAGTGCAGTGGTGTGCAGTGCTGTGGTGTACAGTGCTGTGGTGTACAGCGCTGTGGTGTACAGAGCTGTGGTGTACAGTGCAGTGGTGTGCAGTGCTGTGGTGTACAGTGTTGTGGTGTACAGCGCTGTGGTGTACAGATCTGTGGTGTACAGTGCAGTGGTGTGCACTGCTGTGGTGTACAGTGCTGTGGTGTTCAGCGCAGAGGTGTGCAGTGATGTGGTGTACAGTGCTGTGGTATTGGCTTCCGTTCAACGTAGTCTAACCCAATCGTCTTTATGCGTCGGGTTCCCAACGAACATGGCGGCACGTCGATGTCTTGGCGATTGTGTGTTTTATAGTCAATCTATACTCGAGACTCTAGCACAACCTTCACATGATGCACCATGGACATGCAAGTACTGGACAGATCAGCATCCGAGTGCGTGACGATTGTCAGTATAACACTGAATAAGGTACATTAGGCAAATTGCAATTTCGTTCTGTCACCACGATCCGCCGCTGTTGCGAGACGATGCCCATTTCTCTAAAAGCATGTTACGTCATCAGTAGTTCACACTAATTGCTATTTTTACATTCCGTTGATGAAGATATTTGAGTGGGACCGAGACGCAGTTCGCTACATGCACGACAGGTCCTTGTTCTGCGACACGAGACTCGTGCACGTCGAATGTTTCCTCAGCATCAGCAACTTGGCTGCGTTTGAGCTTCCGCGACGCAGAAACACTCGCGAGATGGCGCTGCGGTAGTAAGATCCGGTGAGACAATACAGGAAGAAGTTAATCCCGTAATTGACGTTAAAGATCGTCCGTGTCACGTACAGTCTGTTGCTTATGCGCATGGCATCGACGGGGCTCTGCAAACAACGACCGACCATGTTTTGTCTATATATAATGTTAAACACAGATCTTCTCCGAAGGCAAGTTATATACACAACGATGAATGATAACATATTAAACGGAAACAAAAGTCGTGGTTTGGGACCTACAAGAGTTACTAAGACATAACCATTTCCAAATACAATTAAGAATATCACGTCATTAGTTTACTAGGAAATCCTTGTTGAACACACATCATCTTGATTTCATGGACCACGATTTTCTTCCTTGGTGAAATTTCCTAACTTCGTCATGTGATCGGCGAGAGGATGGAAGTCACGCCCATGATCAGCATTGACCCACACAGTGTTTACCATTTTGGATATCCACTATTTTGATCCTTACCAAATCTAACGACTAAAGTAAATTCTTTCGATGATTTTTTTTTTTTAAATATGCATTTTAAAAATAAAATCGACTGTGCATGTTACATAAACTATTCACATACTACATATTTGGACACCATCGAACCGGATTTACGATAAGCTAAATCAGTTGAGGAAGCAGTTTGAAACTAGTCCTTTTATTGACAAAACAACACGTTTGTTTGATATTTTGCGTCGGTTCTGCGTAAGTTAGCCTAACTTAAAGCTAGCCTCTCTTAAAGCGAAAAAGAGTAATTGTTTTCGGCACATGCACATATAAGAGTTATTCAAACATAACCACAATAAAGAATATCATGCTAGTGGTTTACTTGGAAAACCTTATAGAACACACAACATCTTTATTTCATGGGCTGCACCTACTACCTATACTGGTAGATAATATTACGTGTGCGTTCCGCTCATCTCCGTTGATCGCTGCCTCTGCTTTCCGTATCGCTGCCGTTGGATGTGTTAGAACAGTGTTATCATTATTTAAGGAAAATCCTTAAACGCGTCTTGGCGCAATCACATGACCAACCAAGAACTGTACAGTTCTCTCCCACGGATCACCACCATCGTGAGACAACGGCATCTTCGTCTGGCACGTCACGTGATGCGCCGTAGCGAAGTAGTCAACAAAGTACTGGTCTGGAAGCCCGATGGCCCTCGGCGAAGAGGTCGACCAAAAACAACTCTTCAAGACTTCACATAGAAAGACACGCCACTCAGTGGGACATCACATAGAAAGACACGCCACTCAGTGGGACATCACATAGAAAGACACGACACTCAGTGTGACATCACATAGAGAGACACGACACTCAGTGTGACATCACATAGAAAGACACGCCACTCAGTGGGACATCACATAGAAAGACACGACACTCAGTGTGACATCACATAGAAAGACACGCCACTCAGTGGGACATCACATAGAGAGACACGACACTCAGTGTGACATCACATAGAAAGACACGCCACTCAGTGGGACATCACATAGAAAGACACGACACTCAGTGTGACATCACATAGAAAGACACGACACTCAGTGTGACATCACATAGAGAGACACGACACTCAGTGTGACATCACATAGAAAGACACGCCACTTAGTGGGACATCACATAGAAAGACACGACACTCAGTGTGACATCACATAGAAAGACACGCCACTCAGTGGGACATCACATAGAGAGACACGACACTCAGTGTGACATCACATAGAAAGACACGCCACTCAGTGTGACATCACATAGAAAGACACGACACTCAGTGGGACATCACATAGAGAGACACGACACTCAGTGTGACATCACATAGAAAGACACGCCACTCAGTGGGACATCACATAGAAAGACACGACACTCAGTGTGACATCACATAGAAAGACACGACACTCAGTGTGACATCACATAGAGAGACACGACACTCAGTGGGGCATCACATGGAAAGACACGACACTCAGTGTGACATGACATAGACAGACACGACACTCAGTGTGACATCACATAGAGAGACACGACACTCAGTGGGGCATCACATGGAAAGACACGACACTCGGTGTGACATGACATAGACAGACACGACACTCAGTGTGACATCACATAGAGAGACACGACACTCAGTGGGGCATCACATGGAAAGACACGACACTCAGTGTGACATCACATAGACAGACACGACACTCAGTGTGACATCACATAGAGAGACACGACACTCAGTGTGACATCACATAGAGAGACACGACACTCAGTGGGGCATCACATGGAAAGACACGACACTCAGTGTGACATCACATAGAGAGACACGACACTCAGTGTGACATCACATAGAAAGACACGACACTCAGTGGGGCATCACATGGAAAGAAAGACACGACACTCAGTGTGACATCACATAGAAAGACACGACACTCAGTGTGACATCACATAGAGAGACACGACACTCAGTGTGACATCACATAGAGAGACACGACACTCAGTGTGACATCACATAGAAAGACACGACACTCAGTGTGACATCACATAGAGAGACACGACAATCAGTGTGACATCACATAGAAAGACACGACACTCAGTGGGACATCACATAGAAAGACACGACACTCAGTGGGACATCACATAGAAAGACACGACACTCAGTGGAACATCACATAGAGAGACACGACACTCAGTGTGACATCACATAGACAGATACGACACTCAGTGTGACATCACATAGAGAGACACGACACTCAGTGGAACATCACATAGAGAGACACGACACTCAGTGTGACATCACATAGAAAGACACGACACTCAGTGGGACATCACATAGAGAGACACGACACTCAGAGTGACATCACATAGAAAGACACGCCGCTCAGTGGGACATCACATAGAGAGACACGACACTCAGTGTGACATCGCATAGAAAGACACGACACTCAGTGGGGCATCACATGGAAAGAAAGACACGACACTCAGTGGAACATCACATAGAGAGACACGACACTCAGTGTGACATCACATAGACAGACACGACACTCAGTGTGACATCACATAGAAAGACACGACACTCAGTGCGACATCACATAGACAGACACGACACTCAGTGTGACATCACATAGACAGACACGACACTCAGTGTGACATCACATGGAAAGACACGACACTCAGTGGGACATCACATAGAAAGACACGACACTCAGTGGGACATCACATAGAAAGACACGACACTCAGTGGAACATCACATAGAGAGACACGACACTCAGTGGGACAAACGTAGCAACTGTAATAATGAACCGAACGATTGGGAGGAAGTCATCATATCACGACGACAAGTGGACGACACAAGTAAGTAAAGAACGTTACCTGTGGGTTGACACTCTGCACGAACTGTTCGCACCAGACAACGAAGTACGGGATGTTGAGACACACGAAGCACGTGGACACGGCCAGCAGCGTGAGCGTGAACTCCAGCCTCAGCCGACTCTCCTGCTGCACGAACCTCACGTGGCCGCTCACCTTGTCACGCGTCATCAACTTGTGAGTGATGAGGCAGTTGAAGACTGTGATGACGCCGAGCGGGACGGCGGTGATGGCCAGGCCGTAGACGAGCTCTAGCAGGAAGACGACCTCGCCGAGGTGGGGGTCTCGCGTGCACACCTCAAGTAAACAATGATTGCGTGCACACCTCAAGTAAACAATGATTGCGTGCACACCTCAAGTAAACAATGATTGCGTGCACACCTCAAGTAAACAATGATTGCGTGCACACCTCAAGTAAACAATGATTGTGGCATGAAGCATTTACGAATGCAAAATACAAGCAAAACATTTCATGCGAGGACGCCGTTAAAAACTGGACCACCAGGTGGGGCAACTGGACCACCAGGTGGGGCAACTGGACCACCAGGTGGGACTACTGGACCACCAGGTGGGGAACTGGACCACCAGGTCGGGCAACTGGACCACCAGGTGGGGCAACTGGACCACTAGGTGGGGCAACTGGACCACCAGGTGGGGCAACTGGACCACCAGGTCGGGCAACTGGACACCCTAAAAATGTATATAAAGTACATGCATTATCTACATTTTTAGGGTGTCCAGTTGTAATATTGCATGTAATTTATTCAAACAGTGAATATATGTGCAACGATGTTACTGCTGTGTTACTGCAAAATATGTAAAATGGAATTGTTTACTACCATCAGGTAATGTAAAAATGCACAGTGTAATATAAACAACGTACATGAGTATTTTACATAATGGTACGATTGTATTGTTACGTACATGAGTATTTTACATAATGGTACGATTGTATTGTTACGCAGTATATGATACAACATTTTGCGACACACAAATTGAATAGGTATTACATAAAACATTTTTATTGTATAAATGTCATTGAATAATAGAACAAATATATAAATAATAATAATAATAATAATAATAATAATGATGGTGATGATCATGGTGATGATCATGGTGATCATGATCATGTTCATTGACATTATTATCAGCATTATCAGCATTATCATTCACATAATAATAATAATAATAATTAATGATGATGATAATGATCATGATATTGATGATGAGAATGTTGATGGTGATAATAATAATAATAATTATAACGATAATAATAATGACATTGATAACTCATAAAAATAATAATAACATAAATAATAACCTTGGCCGGAGTGGACGGGTCGACGCCGGCGTCGCTGTTGTATCGGCCGGGGAAGCGGAGAGACGGCGTCGAGACGTCGTGCAGTCCGCTGATGAGCGGCTTGTAGAGACTGGTGAGTGTGGCCGTCGCTACCACGGCGATGATGGCGCGGCGAGCGAAAGTTCGCGTGCAGATGGCCCGGCGCTGCAGCGGGCGACACACGGCGATGTAGCGCTCGAGCGTGAAGGCGACGACCAGCCACACGGACACGAAGCGGAACGTGTACGCGGCGTACAGGAAGGTGCGACACACGCCCGGCGTGTTGATCCAGGCCAGCCGGCGGTGCGCGGGCGGCCAGCGAGGAAGACCATTGTTTAGCCAGTCCAGCCACACGTAGCTGACCAGCACGATGGAGTCGGACACTGACATAGCGGCCAGGTAGAGACTGGCCGACAGCTTACAGACGGAGGGCGAGAGGAAGACGCACAGGGAGACGAGGTTGCCTACGAGGCCGATGACGATGATGACGGGGGTGACGAAGGCGTAGAAGTCCTTGCCGCCCTCAGACGGGTACACTGCCGAGTCGATGTAGAGCGGGGGTGGTGGGGTGGCCGATGAACCGTTGGTGCACAGCCAGCCGCTCCAGGCCGAGTCGTTGGACGAGAAGTAGGACATGAGAAGGCGGATGAGATGCTCGTTCTTACAGTCGGCCGCCATCTGTGCACAACAATACATCTGGTGTTAAACATGTCCGTCACACTGTGAGAATACAGTAATATTGTTTTCTTCTCAACTCATCTATTAAATTATATTCACCTTCAAATTTTCAGCAACCATCGGTTCCTGAAGAAGGCAACAGACGGTTGTTATATGTTGTAGTGGATCAACTTTAATAGTTGTGTTCAAAATAATAATAATAATAATAATATATATATATATATATATATATATATATATATATATATATATATATATATATATATATAACAGTAATACATATATGGCGAATGATACGTTAGCTGTCTTTGTCAAGTTCCATATCCGAAACATTGACGACGTCTGTAAGATTCTACTCCAGACATGGGTAACACATAGCTAAACTATGAATATGCCCTAGTGTCAGATGTGCTACTCATTGGCCGTCACTGACCGTCTACGGGGTGTGCAGAACGGAGCTGTTCGCCTAATTGCAAGTACACGCAAGAGTAAACACAGCATGTAAGTTGCTCGATGGATCGACACAGACATACCAGAGCTACAGGATCAACACAGACATACCAGAGCTACAGGATCAGCACAGACATACCAGAGCTACAGGATCGACACAGACATACCAGAGCTACAGGATCAACACAGACATACCAGAGCTACAGGATCAACACAGACATACCAGAGCTACAGGATCGACACAGACATACCAGAGCTACAGGATCGACACAGACATACCAGAGCTACAGGATCAACACAGACATACCAGAGCTACAGGATCAACACAGACATACCAGAGCTACAGGATCGACACAGACATACCAGAGCTACAGGATCGACACAGACATACCAGAGCTACAGGATCAACACAGACATACCAGAGCTACAGGATCAGCACAGACATACCAGAGCTACAGGATCGACACAGACATACCAGAGCTACAGGATCGACACAGACATACCAGAGCTACAGGATCAACACAGACATAATAGAGCTACAGGATCAACACATACATACCAGAGGTACAGGATCAACACAGACATACCAGAGCTACAGGATCGACACAGACATACCAGAGCTACAGGATCAACACAGACATACCAGAGCTACAGGATCAACACAGACATACCAGAGCTACAGGATCGACACAGACATACCAGAGCTACAGGATCAACACATACATACCAGAGCTACAGGATCGACACATACATACCAGAGCTACAGGATCGACACAGACATACCAGAGCTACAGGATCAACACAGACATACCAGAGCTACAGGATCAACACAGACATACCAGAGCTACAGGATCAACACAGACATACCAGAGCTACAGGATCAACACAGACATACCAGAGCTACATTTTCGACACAGACATACCAGAGGTACAGGAGAGACACAGACATACCAGAGGTACAGGAGAGACACAGACATACACGAGCTACAGGATCAACACATACATACCAGAGCTACAGGATCAACACAGACATACCAGAGCTACAGGATCAACACATACATATCAGAGCGACAGGATCGACACAGACATACCAGAGCTACAGGATCAACACAGACATATCAGAGCTACAGGATCAACACAGACATACCAGAGCTACAGGATCGACACAGACATACCAGAGCTACATGATCAACACAGACATACCAGAGCTACAGGATCGACACAGACATAGCAGAGCAACAGGATCAACACAGACATACCAGAGCTACAGGAGAGACACATACATACCAGAGCTACAGGATCGATACAGACATACCAGAGGTACAGGAGAGACACATACATACCAGAGCTACATGATCAACACAGACATACCAGAGCTACAGGATCGACACAGACGTAGCAGAGCAACAGGATCAACACAGACATACCAGAGCTACAGGAGAGACACATACATACCAGAGCTACAGGAGAGACACAGACATACCAGAGCTACAGGATCAACACATATATACCAGAGCTACATTTTCGACACATACATACCAGAGCTACAGGATCAACACAGACATACCAGAGCTACAGGATCGACACAGACATACCAGAGCTACAGGATCGACACAGACATACCAGAGCTACAGGATCAACACAGACATACCAGAGCTACAGGATCGACACATACATACCAGAGCTACAGGATCGACACAGACATACCAGAGCTACAGGATCAACACAGACATACCAGAGCTACAGGATCAACACAGACATACCAGAGCTACAGGATCAACACAGACATACCAGAGCTACATTTTCGACACAGACATACCAGAGGTACAGGAGAGACACAGACATACAAGAGCTACAGGATCAACACATACATACCAGAGCTACAGGATCAACACAGACATACCAGAGCTACAGGATCAACACATACATATCAGAGCGACAGGATCGACACAGACATACCAGAGCTACAGGATCGATACAGACATACCAGAGCTACAGGATCGATACAGACATACCAGAGGTACAGGAGAGACACATACATACCAGAGCTACATGATCAACACATACATACTAGAGCTACAGGATCGACACAGACATAGCAGAGCAACAGGATCAACACAGACATACCAGAGCTACAGGAGAGACACATACATGCCAGAGCTACAGGAGAGACACAGACATACCAGAGCTACAGGATCAACACATATATACCAGAGCTACATTTTCGACACATACATACCAGAGCTACAGGATCAACACAGACATACCAGAGCTACAGGATCGACACAGACATACCAGAGCTACAGGATCGACACAGACATACCAGAGCTACAGGATCAACACAGACATACCAGAGCTACAGGATCGACACAGACGTACCAGAGCTACATGATCAACACAGACATACCAGAGCTACAGGATCAACACAGACATACCAGAGCTACAGGAGAGACACAGACATACAAGAGCTACAGGACGACACAGACATACCAGAGCTACAGGATCAACACATATATACCAGAGCTACATTTTCGACACATACATACCAGAGCTACATGATCAACACAGACATACCAGAGCTACAGGATCAACACAGACATACCAGAGCTACAGGATCAACACAGACATACCAGAGCTACAGGATCAACACAGACATACCAGAGCTACAGGATCGACACAGACGTACCAGAGCTACAGGATCAACACAGACATACCAGAGCTACAGGAGAGACACAGACATACAAGAGCTACAGGATCGACACAGACATACCAGAGCTACAGGATCGACACATACATACCAGAGCTACAGGATCGACACAGACATACCAGAGCTACAGGATCAACACATACATATCAGAGCGACAGGATCGACACAGACATACCAGAGCTACAGGATCAACACAGACATACCAGAGCTACAGGATCAACACAGACATACCAGAGCTACAGGATCAACACATACATATCAGAGCGACAGGATCGACACAGACATACCAGAGCTACAGGATCGACACAGACATACCAGAGCTACATGATCAACACAGACATACCAGAGCTACAGGATCGACACAGACATAGCAGAGCAACAGGATCAACACAGACATACCAGAGCTACAGGAGAGACACATACATACCAGAGCTACAGGAGAGACACAGACATACCAGAGCTACAGGATCAACACATATATACCAGAGCTACATTTTCGACACATACATACCAGAGCTACATGATCAACACAGACATACCAGAGCTACAGGATCGACACATACATAACAGAGCTACAGGATCAACACAGACATACCAGAGCTACAGGATCAACACATACATACCAGAGCTACATTTTCGACACATACATACCAGATCTACATGATCAACACAGACATACCAGAGCTACAGGATCAACACATACATACCAGAGCTACAGGATCGACACAGACATACCAGAGCTACAGGATCAACACAGACATACCAGAGCTACAGGATCGACACAGACATACCAGAGCTACAGGATCGACACAGATATAGCAGAGCAACAGGATCAACACAGACATACCAGAGCTACAGGATCGACACAGACATACCAGAGCTACAGGATCGACACAGACATACCAGAGCTACAGGATCGACACAGACATACCAGAGCTACAGGATCGACAAAGACATACCACAGCTACAGGATCAACACAGACATAGAAGAGCTACAGGATCAACACAGACATACCAGAGCTACAGGATCTACACAGACATACCACAGCTACAGGAGAGACACAGACATACCAGAGCTACAGGATCGATACAGACATACCAGAGGTACAGGAGAGACACATACATACCAGAGCTACAGGATCAACACATACATACCAGAGCTACAGGATCAACACAGACATACCAGAGCTACAGGATCAACACATACATACCAGAGCTACAGGATCAACACAGACATACCAGAGCTACAGGATCGACACAGACATACCAGAGGTACAGGATCAACACAGACATACCAGAGCTACAGGATCAACACAGACATACCAGAGCTACAGGATCCACACAGACATACCAGAGCTACAGGATCAACACAGACATACCAGAGCTACAGGATCGACACAGACATACCAGAGCGACAAGATCAACACAAACATACCAGAGCTACAGGATCCACACAGACATACCAGAGCTACAGGACCGACACAGACGTACCAGAGCTACAGGATCAACACAGACATAGCAGAGCTGCAGGATCAACACATACATACCAGAGCTATAGGATCAACACAGACATACCAGAGCTACAGGATCAACACAGACATACCAGAGCTACAGGATCGACACAGACATACCAGAGCGACAGGATCAACAAAGACATACCAGAGCTACAGGACTGACACAGACATACCAGAGCTACAGGATCAACACAGACATACCAGAGCTACAGGACTGACACAGACGTACCAGAGCTACAGGACTGACACAGATATACCAGAGCTACAGGATCGACACAGACATACCAGAGCGACAGGATCAACACAGACATAGCAGAGCTACAGGATCAACACAGACATACCAGAGCGACAGGATCCACACAGATATACCAGAGCTACAGGATCGACACAGACATACCAGAGCTACAGGATCAATTCAGACATACCAGAGCTACAGGATCGACACAGACATAGCAAAGCAACAGGATCAACACAGACATACCAGAGCTACAGGAGAGACACAGACATACCAGAGCTACAGGATCGATACAGACATACCAGAGGTACAGGAGAGACACAGACATACCAGAGCTACAGGATCAACACAGACATACCAGAGCTACATGATCACCACAGACATACCAGAGCTACAGGATCGACACAGACATACCAGAGCTACAGGATCGACACAGACATACCAGAGCTACAGGATCGATACAGACATACCAGAGCTACAGGATCGACACAGACATACCAGAGCTACAGGATCAACACAGACATACCAGAGCTACAGGAGAGACACATACATACCAGAGCTACAGGATCGATACAGACATACCAGAGGTACAGGAGAGACACAGACATACCAGAGCTACAGGATCAACACAGACATACCAGAGCTACATGATCAACACAGACATACCAGAGCTACAGGATCGACACAGACATACCAGAGCTACAGGATCGACACAGACATACCAGAGCTACAGGATCGATACAGACATACCAGAGCTATATGATCGACACAGACATACCAGAGCTACAGGATCGACACAGACATACCAGAGCTACAGGATCGATACAGACATACCAGAGCTACAGGATCGACACAGACATAGCAGAGCAACAGGATCAACACAGACATACCAGAGCTACAGGATCGACACAGACATACCAGAGCTACAGGATCGACACAGACATACCAGAGCTACAGGATCGACACAGACATACCAGAGCTACAGGATCAACACAGACATAGTAGAGCTACAGGAACAACACAGACATACCAGAGCTACAGGATCGACACAGACATACCAGAGCAACAGGAGAGACACAGACATACCAGAGCTACAGGATCGATACAGACATACCAGAGGTACAGGAGAGACACATACATACCAGAGCTACAGGATCAACACATACATACCAGAGCTACAAGATCAACACAGACATACCAGAGCTACAGGATCAACGCATACATACCAGAGCTACAGTATCAACACAGACATACCAGAGCTACAGGATCGACACAGACATACCAGAGGTACAGGACCAACACAGACATACCAGAGCGACAAGATCAACACAAACATACCAGAGCTACAGGATCAACACGCACAAACCAGAGCGACTTGATCGACACAGACATACCAGAGCTACAGGATCCACACAGACATACCAGAGCTACAGGACCGACACAGACATACCAGAGGTACAGGATCAACACAGACATACCAGAGCTACAGGATCAACACAGACATACCAGAGCGACAAGATCAACACAAACATACCAGAGCTACAGGATCAACACACACAAACCAGAGCGACATGATCGACACAGACATACCAGAGCTACAGGATCAACACAGACATACCAGAGCTACAGGATCAACACATACATACCAGAGCTACAGGATCAACACAGGCATACCAGAGCTACAGGATCAACACATACATACCAGAGCTACAGGATCAACACATACATACCAGAGCTACAGGATCCACACAGACATACCAGAGCTACAGGACCGACACAGACGTACCAGAGGTACAGGATCAACACAGACATACCAGAGCTACAGGATCAACACAGACATACCAGAGCGACAAGATCAACACAAACATACCAGAGCTACAGGATCAACACACACAAACCAGAGCGACATGATCGACACAGACATACCAGAGCTACATGATCAACACAGACATACCAGAGCTACAGGATCAACACAGACATAGCAGAGCTACAGGATCAACACAGACATACCAGAGCTACAGGATCAACACATACATACCAGAGCTACAGGATCAACACATACATACCAGAGCTGCAGGATCAACACATACATACCTGAGCGACAGGATCGACACAGACATACCAGAGCTACAGGATCAACACAGACATACCAGAGCTACAGGATCAACACAGACATACCAGAGCTACAGGATCAACACATACATACCAGAGCTACAGGATTAACACAGACATACCAGAGCTACAGGATCGACACATACATACCAGAGCGACAAGATTAACACAGACATATCAGAGCTACAGGATAGACACAGACATACCAGAGCGACAGGTTCAACACAGACATAGCAGAGCTACAGGATCAACACATACATACCATAGCTACAGGATCAACACATATATAACATAGCTACAGGATCAACACAGACATAGCAGAGCTGCAGGATCAACACATACATACCAGAGCTATAAGATCAACACAGACATACCAGAGCTACAGGATCAACACAGACATACCAGAGCTACAGGATCGACACAGACATACCAGAGCGACAGGATCAACAAAGACATACCAGAGCTACAGGGCTGACACAGACATACCAGAGCTACAGGACTGACACAGACGTACCAGAGCTACAGGACTGACACAGATATACCAGAGCTACAGGGTCGACACAGACATACCAGAGCGACAGGATCAACACAGACATAGCAGAGCTACAGGATCAACACAGACATACCAGAGCGACAGGATCCACACAGACATACCAGAGCTACAGGATCGACACAGACATACCAGAGCTACAGGATCAACTCAGACATACCAGAGCTACAGGATCGACACAGACATAGCAGAGCAACAGGATCAACACAGACATACCAGAGCTACAGGAGAGACACAGACATACCAGAGCTACAGGATCGATACAGACATACCAGAGGTTACAGGAGAGACACAGACATACCAGAGCTACAGGATCAACACAGACATACCAGAGCTACATGATCAACACAGACATACCAGAGCTACAGGATCGACACAGACATACCAGAGCTAGAGGATCGACACAGACATACCAGAGCTACAGGATCGATACAGACATACTAGAGCTACATGATCGGCACAGACATACCAGAGCTACAGGATCGACACAGACATACCCGAGCTACAGGATCGATACAGACATACCAGAGCTACATGATCGACACAGACATAGCAGAGCAACAGGATCAACACAGACATACCAGAGCTACAGGATCGACACAGACATACCAGAGCTACAGGATCGACACAGACATACCAGAGCTACAGGATCGACACAGACATACCAGAGCTACATGATCAACACAGACATAGCAGAGCTACATGATCAACACAGACATACCAGAGCTACAGGATCGACACAGACATACCAGAGCTACAGGAGAGACACAGACATACCAGAGCTACAGGATCGATACAGACATACCAGAGGTACAGGAGAGACACATACATACCAGAGCTACAGGATCAACACATACATACCAGAGCTACAAGATCAACACAGACATACCAGAGCTACAGGATCAACGCATAAATACCAGAGCTACAGTATCAACACAGACATACCAGAGCTACAGGATCGACACAGACATACCAGAGGTACAGGATCAACACAGACATACCAGAGCTACAGGATCAACACAGACATACCAGAGCGACAAGATCAACACAAACATACCAGAGCTACAGGATCGACACAGACATACCAGAGGTACAGGATCAACACAGACATACCAGAGCTACAGGATCAACACAGACATACCAGAGCGACAAGATCAACACAAACATACCAGAGCTACAGGATCGACACAGACATACCAGAGCTACAGGATCAACACAGACATACCAGAGCTACAGGATCAACACAGACATACCAGAGCTACAGGATCAACACAGACATAGCAGAGCTACATGATCAACACAGACATACCAGAGCTACAGGATCGACACAGACATACCAGAGCTACAGGAGAGACACAGACATACCAGAGCTACAGGATCGATACAGACATACCAGAGGTACAGGAGAGACACATACATACCAGAGCTGCAGGATCAACACATACATACCAGAGCGACAAGATCAACACAAACATACCAGAGCTACAGGATCAACACACACAAACCAGAGCGACATGATCGACACAGACATACCAGAGCTACAGGATCAACACATACAAACCAGAGCTACAGGATCAACACAGACATAATAGAGCTACAGGATCGACACAGACATACCAGAGCTACAGGATCGACACAGACTTACCAGAGCTACAGGATCGAAACAGACATACCAAAGCTACAGGATCAACACAGACATGCCAGAGCAACAGGATCAACACAGACATACCAGAGCTACAGGGTCAACGCAGACATACCAGAGCTACAGGATCGACACAGACATACCAGAGCTACAGGATCAACACAGACATACCAGAGCGACAGGACTGACACGGCACACCGAAGCGACAGGATCAGAAACACCAGCCAACTCTTTATGAGATCAACGGAGAAGTCACTTCTCATTGAACCTGTGCTACCGACTGTCACTTATGGTGCATGCTGTATTTGTCGACACTCGTCCTTTCCGTAGAACGACCTGTGCTGCCGACAGGTAGCCTTGTGGGTGGGTAGCCTTGTGAGTGGGTAGCCTTGTGAGTGGGTTTCCTTATGAGTGAGTAGCTTTGTGAGTGAGTAGTCTTGTGAGTGAGTAACTGTGTGAATGAGTAGCATTGAGAGTGAGTAACATTGTGAGTAGATAGCCTTGTGAGTGAGTAGCCTTATGAGTGAGTAACTGTGTGAATGAGTAGCATTGTAAGTGAGTAGCCTTTTGAGTGAATAGCCTTGTGTGTAAGTAGCCTTGTGAATGAGTAGCATTGTGAGTGGGTAGCCGTATAAGTGAGTAACTTTGTGAGTGAGTAGCCTTATGAATGAGTAACTGTGTGAATGAATAGCATTGTGAGTGAGTAGCCTTGTGAGGGAGTAGCCGTGTGAGTGCGCAGCCTTGTGAGTGAGTAGCCTTTTTAGTGAGTAGCCTTGTGAGTGTGTAACCGTGTGAATGAGTAGCCTTGTGAGTTAGTAACCTTTTTATTGGGTAGCCTTATGAGTGAGTAATTATGTGAGTCAGTAGTCTTGTGAGTGAGTAACTGTGTGAATGAGTAGCATTGTGAGTGTGTAGCCTTGTGAGTGAGTAGCCTTTTTAGTGAGTAGCCTTGTGAGTGAGTAGCCTTTTTAGCGAGTAGCCTTTTGAGTGAGTAGCCTTTTGAGTGAGTAGCCTTGTGAGTAGGTAGCCTTGTGATTGAGTAGCATTGAGAGTGAGTAGTCGTGCGAGTAGGTAGCCTTATGAGTGGTTAGCCTTGTGAGTGAGTAACCGTGTGAATGAGTAGCCTTGTGAGTAGGTAGCCTAGTGATAGGGTAGCCTTATGAGTGAGTAGTTTTGTGAGTGTGTAACCTTATGAGTGAGTAACTGTGTGAATTAGTAGCAATGTGAGTGAGTAGCATTGTGAGTGAGTAGCCTTGTGAATGAGTAGCCTTTTGAGTGAGCAGATTTGTTAGTGAGTAGCCTTGTGAGTGTGTAGCCTTGTGAGTGAATAACCGTTTTAGTGAGTAGCCTTGTTAGTGTGTAGCCTTGTGAGTGAGTAACCGTGTGAATGAGTGGCATTGTGAGTGCGTAGCCTTGGGAGTGAGTAGCCTTTTTAGTGAGTGAATGATTAGATGTGTTAGTGAGTAGCCTTGTGAGTTAGTAAGACCACTTTTGTCGATTTTTTTTATCAGATCCGATACTTACAGCTAAAATGAACAAACGAGTTGGCATGCCATATTGGATACTAGATGTGTTTTGAATACAAGATGAGCTTTGAACACTAGATGTTTTTTGATACAATAAGTGTTTCGGATACTAGATGTGTTTTGGACACTACATGTGTTTTGAATACTAGATGTGGCTTGGATATTAGGTGTGTTTTGGATACTATATGCGTTTTCGTGAACTATTCTAAAATGAGAGAACGGTGTCTATGGTGTCTAGCCTAAAACATTCCCTCCCATGGTGTATATGGTGTCTAGCCTAAAACATTCCCTCCAGTGGTGTCTATGGTGTCTAACCTAATACATTCCCTCCAATGGATTCTATGGCGTCTAACCTAATACATTCCCTCCAATGGTGTCTATGGTGTCTAGCCTAATACATTCCCTCCCATGGTGTATATGGTGTCTAACATAATACATTCCCTCCAATGGTGTCTATGGTGTCTAACCTAATACATTCCCTCCAATAGTTTATATGGTGTCTAACCTAATACATTCCCTCCAATGGTGTCTATGGTGTCTAACCTAATACATTCCCTCCAATGGTGTCTATGGTGTCTAACCTAATACATTCCCTCCAATGGTGTCTATGGTGTCTAGCCTAATACATTCCCTCCCATGGTGTATATGGTGTCTAACATAATACATTCCCTCCAATGGTGTCTATGGTGTCTAACCTAATACATTCCCTCCAATAGTTTATATGGTGTCTAACCTAATACATTCCCTCCAATGGTGTCTATGGTGTCTAACCTAATACATTCCCTCCAATGGTGTCTATGGTGTCTAACCTAATACATTCCCTACAATGGTGTCTATGGTGTCTAACATAATACATTCCCTCCAACGGTGTCTATTATGTCTAACCTAATACATTCCCTACAATGGTGTATATGGTGTCTGACCTAATACATTCCCTACAATGGTGTCTATGGTGTCTAACCTAATACATTCCCTCCAATGGTGTCTATTGTGTCTAACCTAATACATTCCCTCCAACGGTGTCTATGGTGTCTAACCTATTACATTCCCTACAATGATGTCTATGGTGTCTGACCTAATACATTCCCTACAATGGTGTCTATGGTGTCTAACCTAATGCATTCTCTCCAATGGTGTCTATGGTGTCTAACCTAATACATTCCCTCCAATGGTGTCTATGGTGTCTAACCTAATACATTCCCTCCAATGGTGTATATGGTGTCTAACCTAATACATTCCATCCAATGGTGTCTAGTCTAATACATTCCCTCCAATGGTGTCTAACCTAATACATTCCCTCCAGTGGTGTCTAACCTAATACATTCCCTCCAATTGTGTTTATGGTGTCTAACCTAATACATTCCCTCCAACGGTGTATATGGTGTCTAGTCTAATACATTCCCTCCAATGGTGTCTAACCTAATACATTCCCTCCAATGGTATCTAACCTAATACATTCCATCCAATGGTGTCTAACCTAATACATTCCATCCAATGGTGTCTAATCTAATACATTCCCTCCAATGGTGTCTAACCTAATACATTCCATCCAATGGTGTCTAACCTAATACATTCCATCCAATGGTGTCTAACATAATACATTCCCTCCAATGGTGTCTAACCTAATACATTCCATCCAATGGTGTCTATGGTGTCTAACCTAATACATTCCCTCCAATGGTGTCTATGGTGTATAGCCTAATACATTCCCTCCAATGCTTATGCTGTTAATGGCTTCAGTCTATTGCCACAGTTCACCCGTCTGTATAAATGAGTACCTGTCTATAGACCGACGTGGATATGTGAACCAATAGTCTTCGCACATTAATGGCAGCGTAGTTGAATGCTTTCCAGAGAAGTCGAATTGGTGTTGGATTGAACATGTCCGTATTGGGGTTAATTGTAAAACGCATTGAATATTCCAGAGGACTGGATATCGCGCTGTGTAAGAATGCACGTTTAGATTTCAATATAAAACATCACCCTCGATTAACGGCTCTAAACATACAATATTGCACTCCACGGGTCGTTACATTCAGTGCTGTACTGCATACATACTGTTCATCCTGGCTGTCAGTGCTGTACTGCATACATCCTGTTCATCCCAACTGTCAATGCTGTACTGTATACATACTGTTCATCGAGGCTGTCAGTGCTGTACTGCATACATACTGTTCATCCAAAGCTGTCAGTGCTGTACTGCATACATACTGTTCATCGAGTATGTCAGTGCTGTACTGCATACATACTGTTCATCGAGGCTGTCAGTGCTGTACTGCATACAATCTGTTCACACAGGCTATCAATGCTGTACTGCATACATACTGTTCATCCAGGCTGTCAATGCTGTACTGCATACATACTGTTCGTCGAGGCTGTCAGTGCTGTACTGCATACAATCTGTTCACACAGGCTATCAATGCTGTACTGCATACATACTGTTCATCCAGGCTGTCAATGCTGTACTGCATACATCCTGTTCATCCCAACTGTCAATGCTGTACTGTATACATACTGTTCATCGAGGCTGTCAGTGCTGTACTGCATACATACTGTTCATCCAAAGCTGTCAGTGCTGTACTGCATACATACTGTTCATCGAGTATGTCAGTGCTGTACTGCATACATACTGTTCATCCAAAGCTGTCAGTGCTGTACTGCATACATACTGTTCATCGAGTATGTCAGTGCTGTACTGCATACATACTGTTCATCGAGGCTGTCAGTGCTGTACTGCATACAATCTGTTCACACAGGCTATCAATGCTGTATTGCATACATAATGTTCATCCAGGCTGTCAATGCTGTACTGCATACATACTGTTCATCCAGGCTGTCAGTGCTGTACTGCATACATACTTTTCATCCAAAGCTGTCAGTGCTGTACTGCATACATACTGTTCATCGAGGCTGTCAGTGCAGTACTGCATACATACTTTTCATCCAAAGCTGTCAGTGCTGTACTGCATACATACTGTTCATCGAAGCTGTCAGTGCTGTACTGCATACAATCTGTTCACACAGGCTATCAATGCTGTATTGCATACATCCTGTTCATCCAGGCTGTCAATGCTGTACTGCATACATACTGTTCATCCAAAGCTGTCAGTGCTGTACTGCATACATACTGTTCATCGAGGCTGTCAGTGCTGTACTGCATACATACTTTTCATCCAAAGCTGTCAGTGCTGTACTGCATACATACTGTGCATCGAGGCTGTCAATGCTGTACTGCTTATATACTGTTCATCCAGGCTGCCAATGCTGTACTGCATACATCCTGTTCATCCAGGCTGTCAATGCTGTACTGCATACATACTTTTCATCCAAAGCTGTCAGTGCTGTACTGCATACATACTGTTCATCGAGGCTGTCAGTGCTGTACTGCATACATACTTTTCATCCAAAGCTGTCAGTGCTGTACTGCATACATACTGTTCATCGAGGCTGTCAATGCTGTACTGCGTACATACTGTTCATCCAGGCTGTCAATGCTGTACTGCATACATACTGTTCATCCAGGCTGTCAGTGCTATACTGCATACATACTGTTCATCCAAAGCTGTCAGTGCTGTACTGCATACATACTGTTCGTCGAGGCTGTCAGTGCTGTACTGCATACAATCTGTTCACACAGGCTATCAATGCTGTACTGCATACATACTGTTCATCCAGGCTGTCAATGCTGTACTGCATACATACTGTTCATCCAGGCTGTCAGTGCTATACTGCATACATACTGTTCATCCAAAGCTGTCAGTGCTGTACTGCATACATACTGTTCATCGAGGCTGTCAGTGCTGTACTGCATACAATCTGTTCACACAGGCTATCAATGCTGTACTGCATACATACTGTTCATCCAGGCTGTCAATGCTGTACTGCATACATACTGTTCATCGAGGCTGTCAGTGCTGTACTTCATACATCCTGTTCATCCAGGCTGTTAATGCTGTACTGCATACATACTGTTCATCCAGGCTGTCAATGCTGTACTGCATACATACTGTTCATCCAGGCTGTCAGTGCTGTACTGCATACATACTGTTCATCCAAAGCTGTCAGTGCTGTACTGCATACATACTGTTCATCCAGGCTGTCAATGCTGTGCTGCATACATACTGTTCATCCAGGCTGTCAGTGCTGTACTGCATACATACTTTTCATCCAAAGCTGTCAGTGCTGTACTGCATACATACTGTTCATCGAGGCTGTCATTGCTGTACTGCATACATACTGTTCATCCAGGCTGTCAGTGCTGTACTGCATACATACTGTTCATCCAGGCTCTCAATGCTGTACTGCATACATACTGTTCATCCAGACAGTCAGTGCTGTACTGCATACATACTGTTCATCCAAAGCTGTCAGTGCTGTACTGCATACATACTGTTCATCGAGGCTGTCAGTGCTGTACTGCGTACAATCTGTTCACACAGGCTATCAATGCTGTATTGCATACATACTGTTCATCCAGGCTGTCAATGCTGTACTGAATGCATACTGTTCATCCTGACTGTCAATGCTGTACTGCATACATACTGTTCATCGAGGCTGTCAGTGCTGTACTGCATACATACTGTTCATCGAGACTGTCAGTGCTGTACTGCACACAATCTGTTCAACCAGGCTCTCAATGCTGTACTGCATACATAATGTTCATCCAGGCTTTCAATGCTGTATTGCAAACATACTGTTCATCGAGGCTGTCAGTGCTATACTGCATACATACTGTTCTTCCTGGCTGTCAGTGCTGTACTGCATACATACTGTTCTTCCTGGCTGTCAGTGCTGTATTGCATACATTCTGTTTATCCTGGCTGTCAGTGCTGTATTGCATGCATACTCTTCATCAGTTTGTCAGTGCTGTTCAGTATACATGACTTGTAATATTAACATGATACACTTCACGGCTAAAGCTGTTCACTCCAAGTCATACTTCATGGTTTATATTCTCTAACGTAAATCATGCAACACGGCTCTTTCTGTTCACCTTAAAGTATACCTTCACCGTTAGACATGCATGCACGGCGTATACTGATTTAACAAGATTTAACAAGATTGCCATCTCGAACAACAAGTTCCAGATGGCAAGTGGACAAGGAAGCCATTGGCTTATCGAGAGTCCAACAATTTTCTCATCTATGTGTAGCCCTTATCAGATATCTGTCAATTCTATTTTTAAACATATTCACACTACTAGCATTAACACAATCATTTGGCAGTTTGTTCCATTCATTTATCACCCTCTGTGAGAAAGAGTACTTTCTCATGTCCAACCTACACTGCTCCTTAACTAATGCTGCTTTGTGTCATCTGGTTCTACTGCCTTCTTTAAGTTTGAAGAACATATTCCTATCAACATCCTCATAACCGTTTACTATTTTAAACACTTCTATTTGGTCTCCTCTTAGTCTCCTGGTCTCTAGTGTTGTCAAACCACATTGTAATAAGCGACTTTCGTAACTAAGGTCTCTTAATTCTGGAATCATCTTAGTTGCTCTTCGTTGTATTCTTTTTAGCTTATCTATGTCTTTTTTACGATACGGCCTCCATGCTTGAATACAATATTCCAAATGTGGTCTAACTATTGCTTTGTACAGGGGTACAATTAGATGTTTCTCCGTATACGTGATAGTTCTCCTAATTAGCCCTAGAATTTGATTTCCTTTCGAAGCAGCAATCCCACATTGCTCTGAAACTTTCATGTCAGCATTAAATATTACTCCTAAATCCTTTTCTTGTGTGGTTCTACCTAGTACAGCATCCCCCATTTTATATTCCTCGTCCATATTTCCATGTCCTATGTGTATACATTTACACTTCCCAAAATTGAATAACATTTGCCATTTTTCTGACCATTTAACTAATTTTTCTAGATCATCCTGTAAACTTTGTTTATCTGTATCATTAGTAACCTTTCTGAATACTTTTGTGTCATCTGCAAATTTGAATACTTTGCTAGATATGTCATCCTCCAAATCATTTATATATATTAAAAACAGTATAGGGCCTAACACTGATCCCTGTGGTACCCCACTCAAAACAGATTTCCAGTTTGAAATCTTACCATCTACTATTACTCTCTGTCTTCTGTGTGTAAGCCACTTTTCTATCCAGTTGATTACATCATTGCCTATACCATGGGCTTTTAGTTTAAGTAACAATCTTTGATGTGGCACTTCATCGAAAGCTTTCTGAAAATCTAAGTAGACAACATCCACTGGTGACCCGTCATCTACCCACTTTGTAATTTCTTCTAAAAAACATAAGAGATTGGTTAGACATGACCTTGCTTTTAGGAATCCATGTTGAGATGTATTTATTAATTTATGTTTTATGAGGAATTCCACCATGTGGTCTCTAATTAATGTTTCGAGTAATTTACATACAACTGATGTTAAACTCACTGGTCTGTAATTTTTTGGCTTCTTCCTCGATCCCTTCTTAAATAGCGGCGTAATGTTTGCTTCTTTCCATTCTGAAGGAACTATTCCTTCTTCTAGTGACAAGTTAAATAAGTTTGCAAGTGGTGTACTAATTTGATCAACAATTTCCTTTAGCAGTTTTGGTGGTATCCTATCAACTCCAGGTGATTTATTATCTTTCATCTTCTTAATTTTCGTTGCTATCATTTCAGGAGTTACAAATAACTGCCCTAAATGTTCTGATTTATTGCCCTTAAATTTAGTCAATGGAACTGGAAGTGAGCTGATATCTTCTGTGATAAAAACTGAGCTGAAATACTCATTCAGGACCTCTGCCATTTGGAACCCATCTGAAATTATGTTTTCACTGTTGTTTTCCAGTGGTCCGACCTTATCTTGAACTTTCTGTTTACTCCTTACATAAGCATAGAAACTCTTGCTGTCATTTTTTATATTACCTGCCAATTTTTGTTCAAATTGCTCACCAAGATGCACCTGTGATTAATCTGTTCAGAGTATGGCTCAAGACCCGTCTCTGATTGGCACGCAGCAGAGAAATATGATGTTGCGCGTTAAATCATGTTCTGATAAACGGATCGTCGGCGTTCGTGAGAAGGACACCTCAGCAGACATTCGGCAGATTCAGGTGACAGTTACTCGTCGTATTCGCAGAAACCTGACAGGTGCGTCATTCCTAATTCTTTACGTCATTCCTATTTCTTTACGTCATTCCTATTTCTTTACGTCATTCCTATTTCTTTACGTCATTCCTATTTCTTTACGTCATTCCTATTTCTTTACGTCATTCCTATTTCTTTACGTCATTCCTATTTCTTTACGTCATTCTTATTTCTTTACGTCATTCCTATTTCTTTACGTCATTCTTATTTCTGATATGTCATTCCAATATATAATACGTAATTCGTCATTCATATACATTATATATATATATATATATATATATATATATATATATATATATATATATATATATATATATATATATATAAATACATTTTGCTAAAAGTCAAACCTGCCTAATATCCACTACGACATGCTAGCTAGTTTGTGCAAACTGTTTTATGTAGTTTTTATGAAATCATCAGACAAATTATTAAATTATTTGATATTTGGTGAAACATTAGTTGGAATAAAAATTAAAACCCCGCAAACTTCGCGCTTGGGTGATCATAGACCTTGACGTATGTTTCACCGTTTATGTTGTTTACTCTCGTGACCGATATGACCGACGTGATCGACGTGACCGACGTGACCGACGTGATCGACGTGACCGACGTGATCGACGTGATCGACGTGACCGACGTGACCGATGTGACCGACGTGACCGATGTCACCGATGTGACCGACGTGACCGACGTGATCGACGTGATCGACGTGACCGATGTGACCGACGTGACCGACGTGACCGACGTGACCGACGTGACCGACGTGATCGACGTGATCGACGTGATCGACGTGATCGACGTGACCGACGTGACCGATGTCACCGACGTGACCGATGTCACCGATGTGACCGACGTGACCGACGTGATCGACGTGACCGATGTGACCGACGTGACCGACGCGACCGACGTGACCGACTTGACCGATGTGACCGACGTGACCGACGCGACCGATGTCACCGACGTGTCCGATGTGATCGACGTGTCCGATGTGATCGACGTGACCGATGTGACCGACGTGACCGATGTGTCCGATGTGATCGACGTGTCCGATGTGATCGACGTGACCGATGTGACCGACGTGACCGACGTGACCGACGTGACCGATGTCACTGACGTGACCGACGCGACCGATGTCACCGACGTGTCCGATGTCACCGACGTGACCGATGTGACCGACGTGACCGACGTGACAGATGTGACCGATATGACCGACGTGACCGACCAATTCAATGGTTCGGCTCCGTATTGACTTTGTAAGTTACCAGATCTAACGACCAAAGTCAATTCTTTCGACGATTTGAATTTATTTTATATTAAATTGACTACGGATATTGCTTAACTTATTCAAACGCTACATATGTGGACATCAACCATCCACGTTGGGCTAAATCAATTGAGGGTGGAATTTTAGAAAAAAAACACACAAATGCTTTTGGATAACAAAGAAAACCCGCTTTGCATAAGAATATCGACTAATTGATTGGTTCAAAACCGTGCATTGTTACACAAAACAATGCCGCTATTTATTTCTGCAGTAAAACGTTGCAAGATGAGAGAGTTGAAAGACATTTGACGGCAGAAGCCTCACACGTTGGAATACGTGAATCTTGTTATTCCTGACACTGTCATCGTGTCATGAATGCGACATTCGTTGGCCTTAGTGGTACATGTAATTACATTCATTCGTCATTCTCCAAACCAATTTTCCATTGCGAGGCTCACTTCCGCCTGTCCATCACCTGCATCTCTGATTGGGCAGCTATTTATGATGTCAAAGCTTATGTTACGCTGTCTATGATGTTATGATTAAATTCTGGGAAGATCGTGAGCGTATCCTTTATCTGATTTACTAGGTAATTCGAATTGTATATAATATATACATATATATATATATATATATATATATATATATATATATATAATATGTGTGTGTGCGTGCGTGCGTGCGTGCGTGCGTGCGTACGTGCGTGCGTGCGTGCGTGCGTGCGTGCGTGTGTGTGTGTCAATAATTTAATGCTTGATCCATAATTTACTGAAGTGAAAATGGTGACGCAGAATCCACTAATCCCCCAATATCCATTATATTGAGTCTTACAAGATCTAACGACTAAAGTCAATATTCTTTCTATGATTTGAACACAAATTTGCTTTTTTATTAAACCGACTGCGGATATTACTTACACTATTAACACACGACATATTACTTGAACTATTCACACATTACATATCACTTACACTATTCACACATTACATTATTTACATTATTCCACACTACATATTACTTACACTATTCACACACTACATATTACTTACACTATTCAGACACTACATATTATTTACACTGTTTACACACTAGATATTACTTACACTATTCACACACTACACATTAGGACATCGATTAAACTGATTTGTTACTGGCTCGGTGCATACAAAATATGCTTCGTTTAGTAACCACCTCGGTGCATACAAAATATGCTTCGTTTAGTAACCACCTATGTGCATACAAAAGATACTGCGGTTAGCAACCACCTCGGTGCATACAAAAGATGCTCGTTTAGTAACCACCTCTGTGCATACAAAAGATATTGCGGTTAGCAAACACTTCGGTGCATACAAAAGATGCTTCGCTTAGCAACCACCTCGGTGCATACAAAAGATGCTCGTTTAGTAACCACCTCTGTGCATACAAAATATGCTTCGTTTAGTAACCACCTATGTGCATACAAAAGATACTGCGGTTAGCAACCACCTCGGTGCATACAAAAGATGCTCGTTTAGTAACCACCTCTGTGCATACAAAAGATATTGCGGTTAGCAAACACTTCGGTGCATACAAAAGATGCTTCGCTTAGCAACCACCTCGGTGCATACAAAAGATGCTCGTTTAGTAACCACCTCTGTGCATACAAAAGATGCTCGTTTAGTAAACACTTCGGTGCATACAAAAGATGCTTCGTTTAGCAACCACCTCGGTGCATACAAAAGATGCTTCGTTTAGTAACCACCTCTGTGCATACAAAATATGCTTCGTTTAGTAACCGCCTCTGTGCATACAAAAGATACTGCGGTTAGCAAACACTTCGGTGCATACAAAAGATGCTTCGCTTAGCAACCACCTCGGTGCATACAAAAGATGCTCGTTTAGTAAACACTTTGGTGTATACAAAAGATGCTTCGTTTAGCAAACATCTAGGTGCATACAAAAGATGCTTCGTTTAATAAACACTTTGGTGCATACAAAAGATGCTTCTTTTAGCAATCATCTCGGGGCATACAAAAGATGCTTCGTTTAGTAACCACCTCGGTGCATACAGAAGATGCTTCGTTTAACAACCACATTGGTGCATACAAAAGATGCTTCGTTTAGCAACCACCTTGGTGCATACAAAAGTTGCTTCGTTTAGTAACCACCTCGGTGCATACAAAAGATGCCTCGTTTAGCAACCACCTTGGTGCATACATAAGCCCCATCTTGAAGAAAACACTGTCAGATGTTAACGCCTTCGATAATTCAAGAAGTGGTATTAAGAGGTGGGGAAACTTTGGTGGTGTAATAAATTATTTTTTGAGGATTACCATGACCTAGTTCGGCAGAGGTCATTACACGTCATCTTCATCAAACAAGAGAAGGACGCAACCATGAAATATAATTGATTTCTTCAATTCAACTCACTGACAAACAATCGGCGGGACACTTTGCACGTGTTCATGTAGATTAAGCACGTGTTCATGTAGATTAAGTACGTGTTCATGTAGATTAAGTACGTGTCACGGACACGACGAAATGTCCTAACACGTAACATGTTTGTCTGTTCTAAAAACATACCATACAAAAATACACCTCCATAATAAAACGCATTTGCCACAGACATTTGCGCAGAGTGGCATTTATAATCAAACATGCTTGTTATTACGCCATTTCACTTCCAGAGATAAGCTGTTTAACAATTAGTCGCTATTCATAACTGACCAACATCGATTCGATCCAAGAAGAATGTTTTGTTCAGCTTCTAGACATGGGTTGCGGACGTGAGTTGCATCGCCTTTGTTGCGCACATTATGTGCTACCTGGAACGTCGGTGTCACGTACCGACTAGACAGAACACTCGTTTGATTATAATGCTCTTAAACACTATGTTAATAAATGCATCACTAACATATTGAGAAATTTAATATTGCCTACCCTTTTTCCACACATTGTGAATAGTATAACTTAGTTCTTAGTTGGAAATCCATAACATTGGTTGGAAGATTTGAATAATGTTTATGTAACATGTTTCTATCGGGCGTCAATGCATTGTTGCTCGATTTTTCTTCAGTTGAGGTTTGATTGCGACTAAGTGGATGTCGCCAAATGTTGGCAGTGCGCGCGTGTGTTGGGCGTTGAGGCCGTTGAGGCCGTTGAGGCCGTTGAGGCCGTTGAGGCCGTTGAGACCGTTGAGACCGTTGAGACCGTTGAGACCGTTGAGGCCGTTGAGGCCGTTGAGACCGTTGAGACCGTTGAGACCGTTGAGGCCGTTGAGGCCGTTGAGACCGTTGAGGCCGTTGAGACCGTTGAGACCGTTGAGACCGTTGAGACCGTTGAGACCGTTGAGGCCGTTGAGACCGTTGAGACCGTTGAGGCCGTTGAGGCCGTTGAGACCGTTGAGACCGTTGAGACCGTTGAGGCCGTTGAGGCCGTTGAGACCGTTGAGACCGTTGAGGCCGTTGAGGCCGTTGAGACCGTTGAGGCCGTTGAGGCCGTTGAGACCGTTGAGACCGTTGAGGCCGTTGAGGCCGTTGAGACCGTTGAGGCCGTTGAGACCGTTGAGACCGTTGAGACCGTTGAGACCGTTGAGACCGTTGAGGCCGTTGAGGCCGTTGAGGCAGCTGTACTGTAAACAGTCGCGGCGGTGATGGCAGCGGCTGTAGCGGTGACAGTGTGACGGTGACAGCGGTGTGTGGTGGCGTTAGTGACGGTGACAGCACGTACGTGACAGCACTGGTCCTCTTTTAATGCTTTCTTCAACTCACTCACAACACAGAAAGGAATCGACGCCATCCAGTCCATTCTGCAGCCATTCTTTCGAAGTACCCTGTCTTGATTTGATTTGATTGATGTTTCTGGATTTGTGCTTTTCTCGCGATTGTTCATTTGCTTCAAATGGTAAAGTGTGCATTTGCGTCTGCGCGAAGATTTGTATTAGCCCTTATATTCATGTGTGAGTGAGACTACGTGTTAGTGAGAGTACGTGTTAGTGAGAGTATATGTGTAAGTGAGACTACGTGTGAGTGGGAGTACGTGTGTGAGTGAGAGTGCGTGTGTGAGTGAGAGTGCGTGTGTGAGTGAAAGTGAGTGTGTGAGTGAGAGTACATGTGTGAGTGAGAGTGCATGTGTGAATGAGAGTGCGTGTGTGAGTGAGAGTGCGTGTGTGAGTGAGAGTGCATGTGTGAGTGAGAGTACGTGTGTGAGTGAGAGTGCGTGTGTGAGTGAGAATACATGTGTGAATGAGAGTGCGTGAGTGAGAGTGCGTGTGTGAGTGAGAGTGCATGTGTGAGTGAGAGTACGTATGTGAGTGAGAGTGCGTGTGTTAGTGAGAGTGCGTGTGTGAGTGAGAGTGAGTGTGTGAGTGAGAGTTCATGTGTGAGTGAGAGTGCATGTGTGAATGAGAGTGCGTGTGTGAGTGAGAGTGAGTGTGTGAGTGAGAGTACATGTGTGAGTGAGAGTGCATGTGTGAATGAGAGTGCGTGTGTGAGTGAGAGTGAGTGTGTGAGTGAGTGTGTGAGTGAGAGTACATGTGTGAGTGAGAGTGCATGTGTGAATGAGAGTGCGTGTGTGAGTGAGAGTGCGTGTGTGAGTGAGAGTGCGTGTGTGAGTGAGAGTGCGTGTGTGAGTGAGAGTGAGTGTGAGAGTGAGAGTACATGTGTGAGTGAGAGTGCATGTGTGAATGAGAGTGCGTGTGTGAGTGAGGTTGTGTGTCCACATTCATTCTCCCTGAAACACATATTCTACTTCATATTTTAAACATATATACTTGATATATAAATATATATATATATATATACATATATATATATATATATATATATATATATATATATATATATATATATATATATATATATATATATGGATATTTTATTAAGAGACGTGTATTAATATGTTTACTGTATTAGCTTTTGGTATATCTTTATATATATATATATATATATATATATATATATATATATATATATATATATATATATATATATATATATATATATATATATATATATATATATATACACTACCGCCCAACTGTTACTTTCTCTGGCACATTCCTGCTTCCTGTAACTGATCAATCCCGCGTGTTCTACCCGAGGGACAACCTCACAAGTCTTCGAGTTGGGGTTTCGCCGAATCATTGCAGGAACTAGCTTCAGGTGTTAGAATGTAGTGCAACTCATTGCCATTCACAACCAACTTATCTTGCAGCCATAAAGACACTCAAGAGGCAATCATTGGTGAGATTGGAGTTTCTCAAAATACAACACGTCTTCGTCAGCTTCAGAATCAGGATCAGAATCAGTTTATTATTCGCAACTTTTCAGTTGGATTGTACAGACAGTCACGATAAAATACAGTCACGATAAAATACACAAAGCCACGCAAGTATAATTCTGTTATAGAACACCGGAAATTACGTTAAAATAATTATTGCACATTTTGTACATAACAACAGTAATGCAATTACACTAAAATTACATTTATATGCATTCACTAAAACGAACCGTGAAGGAAACACACTCAATAGGAGGCACTTTATATTAAAATTGACTGTATCATTATAATTACATTACTACACTTCATTCTAATCAACATGTATTTTAATTATATTAAAATGAAAATAAACAAATTACTTAAGATATTAAAATTGTATGCTAAGACATACCTGATAAACTATTTAGAGGTGTTGAGCTTCATTGCGACTTGACTGAGTTGTGAGCTGGTCCGTGACCTCAAACCTGACTGACCTGTGAGCTGGTCCGTGACCTCAAACTTGACTGACCTGTGAGCTGGTCCGTGACCTCAAACCTCTAAATAGATTTAAGTGTTATTTCTTGCTTCTTGCAACCCACCAAACAAGTGTTATTTCTTGTTATTACCTAGTTTTAAGAGCGTATGTCACGTGTCGTGCTCCACTATTCTGGACTATTTCATTCTCCATTTCACTATATTTCTAATTAACGAAGCTAACGTCATCTTTCTCCGATCTCTTATTCGGTCTATATTTTTCTTTCTCTTCGGAATTATAATGCTAGTTTCCTCAACTGCAAAAAGTCAACCATATCCGCCTCAACCCTTTTGATGCAGATTCAGGCAATATGTTTTCATCAACAATATTCCTACTAAAACTCCCTGACTCGTCATTCATAACATCCATCACATACATTACGATCGTATCTGCCCTCGTGATCGTAAACATCCCACTGTATCAACATCAATGGAATGTCTCACTGATTTATGCAATGACTGCTGGTCAATGTCTTTCCGTCTTCCATCTTGCAATGGCGTAAACAAGTCGCCTATTTCTTCTTCCGGTAGGGCGAGGCCCTCTTTGCGTGTTTTCACACATTTAGGGAGCAAGCGTGGCCGGGCCGAAAACACTACGTGCAACACAGCGACTGTGAACCAGACGTCTAATTGGGCCTCATCATTGTTTACTGTGGTTTAATAAATGGCAGTTGTTGCGTGACACTCTCCACCATTCAGGATGTTGAAGTGATTATTTGAGGCGAGTCTAGAGCAAAGCACTCGGAGAAAGAGTGTTCCATAATGTGAATTCACATTTTCATATATTTTGTATTTTATTAAACTCCACACATAATTGTTTATCACTTCTGCAATCTACCTATTTAATGCGATTAATTTTCTTTTGTATATTTCTTTAAGTACATTTCAACTGTTTTTCTTACTCTAGCTTGTTTAAAATATATTTGTCTTGATTAAACTTCCAAAGCTAATTTTGATTTCTCTGAAGAATTGAGCCCGAAAATAACTGTCGTTGGTGTTCGTTATAGATTGTGTCGACGGCCGACATGTGATATAACTATGTAACAAACGTTGGTGTACGTTATAGATTGTGTCGACGGCCGACAGGTGATATAACTATGTAACAAACGTTGGTGTACGTTATAGATTGTGTCGACGGCCGACAGGTGATATAACTATGTAACAAACGTTGGTGTACGTTATAGATTGTGTCGACGGCCGACAGGTGATATAACTCTGTAACAAACGGTTGTTAAAACGTGCGTGTCATTTCGATATAGCAGGCAACTCATTGAACGTTCATCTAAGTCTAGCCGGTTACGTAACTTGCACAGTTTAACTTTAGTGTTGCACCCAGCGTAGATACGACACTAACTTCAGATAGTTGTGTGCCGCGCTTAGACATGTTCTTGCTGAGTGGACTAACGGTACTTATAAATCAGCGAGGCCAATGTTGCACTTTGCATGATCTTGTAGCGTGTGTTACAACCAGTAATGTAATAATCGACTGGTAATGTAATAAATCGACCGGTAATGTAATAATCGACCAGTAATGTAATAAATCGACCGGTAATGTAAAAAAAATTATGATGATTATCATTATGATGGTGATGGTGATGATGTTAATACTGATGATGTAGAAGGTGCTGACGAGGGTAATAAACGATTATAATGATGATGACAATTAAGGGGTCATCTTAGTGACGATGATAATGATGATGATAACGATGGTGATGATGAGGGTGATAAATGGTTAAGATGATGATGAGGAAGAAGATGAAGACAATTAAGCTGTCTAAGTGATGATGATGATGATGATTATGACGACGATGATGATGATGATGATAAAGATTATGATGATAATGATGATGATGATAACGATGGTGATGATGAGGGTGATAAATGGCTATAATGATGATGAGGAAGAAGATGAAGACAATTAAGCGGTCTTAGTGATGATAATGATGATTATAACGATGATGATGATGATCAAGATTATGATGATGATGATAATGATGATGATGATAGCGATGGTTGTGATGAGGGTGATAAATGGTTATGATGATGATGAGGAAGAAGATGAAGACAATTAAGCGGTCTTAGTGATGACGATGATGATGACGACGAAGATGATGACAATGAGGGTGATCATTATTGCGATTATGAGAACAAGACAATGACACCTTCAGCCTCATCATCAAACTCCTCCTCCTCATCGTCATCAACATATTCACCCTTATAATGGCTAGCCATGCTGACACCCACTCGATGTTCACAAACGTATGATTAACATACGAATCTCAGAACAAGTTAGCCGCATGTGTTCTGGGAGGACATATGGAATAACCTCCAAGGTAGCGCTAAGATAAACCCTTAATTATCTTCATCTTTCTCCTCCTATTCATCATCATCATTTCCATTTATCAACTTCATCATTATCATCATCATAATCATCTTCATCGTTTTTATTACATTACCAGTCGATTATTACATTACCGGTCGATTTATTACATTACCGTTCGATTATTACATTACCGGTCGATTTATTTGTTAGAACCAGTAATGTAATAAATCGACCGGTAATGTAATAATCGACCGGTAATGTAATAATTCGACCGGTAATGTAATAAAAATTATGATGATAATCATTGTGATGGTGGTGATGATGATTCTAATAATGATGATGTAGAAGGTGATAATGCGGGTGATAAACGATTATGATGATGATGACGATTAAGGGGTCATCTTAGTGACGATGAAAATGATGATGATTATTATGATGATGATGATGATAACGATTATGATGATTATGATAATGATGATGATGATAACGATGGTGATAAATTGTTATGATGATGATGAGTAAGAAGATAAAGACAGTTAAGCGGTCTGAGTGATAATGATTATGACGACGATGAAGATAAAGATGATGATATTGATGGTAATAATGATGATGATAATGATGATGATGATAACGATAATAAAACGACAGGTAATGTAATAAAAATTATGATAATAATCATTATGATGGTGATGATGATGATGTTAATAATGAGGATGTAGGTGATGATGAGGGTGATAAGCGATTATGATGATGATACCATTTAAGGGGTCATCTTAGTGACGATGACAATGTTGATGATGATTATGACGATGATGATGATGATAAAGATTATGATGATGATGATAACGATGGTGGTGATGAGGGTGATAAATGGTTATGATGATGAGGAAGAAATTGAAGACAATTAAGTGGTCTTAGTGATGATGATGATGATGATTATGACGATGATGATGATGATAAAGATTATGATGATGATGATAATGATGATAACGATGGTGATGATGAGGGTGATAAATGGTTATGATGATGAGGAAGAAGATGAAGACAATTAAATGGTCTTAGTGATGATGATGACGAAGATGATGACAATGAGGGTGATCATTATTACGATTATGAGGACGAAGACAATGACACCTTCAGCCTCATCATCCTGCTCCTCCTCCTCATCGTCATCATCATCCTCATCTTCACCCTTATAATGGCTAGCCATGCTGACACCCACTCGACACTCACAAACGTATGATTAACATAGGAATCTCAGAACAAGTGAGTCGCATGTTTTCTGGGAGGTCATATGGAATAACCTCCAAGCTAGCGCTAAGATAAACCCTTAATTATCTTCATCTTTCTCCTCCTATTCATCATCATCATTACCATTTATCATCTTCATCATCATCGTCATCATAATCGTCTTCATAGTTTCTATTACATTACCGGTCGAGTTATTACATTACCGGTCGATTTATTACATTACCGGTCGATTGGTACAACCAGTAATGTAATAATCGACCGGTAATGTAATAATCGACCGGTAATGTAATAATCGACCGGTAATGTAATAAATCGACCAGTAATGTAATAACAATGATGATGATATTTATTATTATGATGATGATGTTAATAACGATGATGTAGAAGGTGGTGACGAGGGTGATAAACGATTATGATGATGATGACAATTAAGGGGCGATCTTTGTGACGATGATGATGATGATTATGACGATGATGATGATGATAATGATAATGATGATGATGATGATGATAATGATCATGATAATGATAATGATAATAACGATGGTGCTGATGAGGGTGATGAATGGTTATAATGATGAGCCAAAGAAGATTAAGACAATTAAGCGGTCTTAGTGATGATGATGATGATGACGAAGATGATAACAATGAAGGTGATCATTATTACGAGGACGAAGACAATGACACCTTCAGCCTCATCATCCTACTGCTCATCCTCATCGTCATCATCATCCTCATGTTCACTTTTATAACGGCTATCCATGCTGACACCAACTCGACGTTCACAAACGTACGATTAACATAGAAATCTCAGAACGAGTGCCGTTCATATAACCTCCCAGGTAACGCACGGCAGTAACTACATGTTGGCAAACAATAGGACCGAGTCAGACAGAGTGGTAAGGAAGAAGGGGGGTCATTAAAAATGGTCACCTCAACACATGAAAGAGGTAATCTACACTCAATTAAGGGATCATCTCAAACAATTATTTAAGGGATCATTAAAAATGCTTAATAACTTATCATCATTTGATCAAATTTAGGGGTCACATCAAACAGGGTAGGCGAAATCTCAAAATGCAATGTGATATTATATTAGAAACTTAAGTTTAACCGCAAAAATAATAAAATAAGGGACCAGCTGAAACAATGAAGGGGTTATCTAAAAAAATTAAGTTAAGGATAATTTCAGTCAACTAAAATGTTCATCTAAACGAGGACACCCACTTAATTTTGATCCCTTAATTTGTTGAGACGATCAGCTTGTTAACTTGTTAATTACTTTTTACATATTTTGTGACGATCCCTTAACTTTTTTGAGAAGACCCATTCATTTTATGAGATGTCCCCTTAATTTATTTAACTTTTTCGAGACTGGTAATGTAATAATCATCATCATCATAACTAAGACTGCTTAATTGTCTTCATCTTCTTCTGCATCATAATCTTAACCATTTATCACCCTCGTCATCACCATCGTTATCGTTATCATCATCATCATTGTCATCATCGTCGTTATCATCATCATCACCATAATCTTTATCATCATCATCATAATCTTTATCTGATGATCGTCATAATCATCATTTAACAAGATTTAACAAGATTTGTCATCCAAGCCAAAGGCCCAGATGGCAAGTGGACAAGGAAGCCATTGCCTTATCGAGAGTCCAACAATGTTCATCTACTTATAACCCGCCCTCCTGAGATATGTGTCAACCTTGTTTTTAAACATATTCACGCTGCTAGCAGTTACACAATCTGTAGACAATTTGTTCTATTCATTTATTGTCCTCTGTGAGAACGAGTGCTTCCTGATGTCCAATCTACATTGATCCTTTACTAATTTTACCTCATGTCCTCTAGTTCTGCTATCCTTCTTGAGTGAGAAAAACATATTTCTATCAATATTTTCATACCCATTCAATATCTTAAAAACTTCAATCTGATCTCCTCTTAACCTCCTTGTCTCTAGAGTTGTTAAACCACATTCTTTCAGGCGTTCTTCATAACTAAGGTCTCTAAGTTCTGGAATCATTTTAGTTGCTCTCCTTTGTATGCGTTCAAGCGTATCTATATCCTTCTTACGATATGGTCTCCATGCTTGTATACAGTATTCTAAATGAGGTCTAACTATTGCTCTATAAAGAGGTATAATTAACTTTTTTCCCTTGTATGTTATGTTTCTTCTAATCAATCCAAGAATTTGATTACCCTTTGAAGCTGCAATACCACACTGCTCTGAAACTTTCATATCAGCACTTATTGTAACTGCTAAGTCCTTTTCTTTTACAGTAGTACCCAGAACAGTATCTCCCATTTTATAGTTTACATTCACGTTCCCATGTCCTGTATGTAGGCATTTACATTTCCCAAAATTGAACAGCATCTGCCATTTCTCAGACCATTTCACTAATCTGTCTAGATCGTTTTGTAAATGTTGTTTATCACCATCAGTATTAACCTTTCTAAACAGTTTTGTGTCATCCGCAAATTTCAGTACGTTACTTGTTATACTGTCGTCCAAGTCATTGATATAAATTAAGAATAATATAGGTCCTAATACTGATCCTTGGGGTACCCCACTCAAAACCGATTTCCAATTTGAAACTTCTCCATCTACTACAACTCGTTGTCTTCTGTCAGTCAGCCATTGTTCTATCCAGTCAGTTATGCTATCCCCGACACCATCATCATCATTATCATCGTCACTAAGATGACCCCTTAACTGTCATCATCATTATAATCGTTTATCTCCCTCATCATCACCTTCTACATCATCATTATTAACATCATCATCATCACCATCATAATGATTATCATCATCTTTTTTATTACTTTACTGGTCGATTATTGCATTACCGGTAGATTATTACATTACCGGTCGATTATTACATTACCGGTCGATTTATTGCATTACTGGTCGATTGTTACATTACTGGTCGATTATAACATTACTGGTTGTAACAAGCGTGTGAACGCGGTCGTTGTTTCACCACGCTGTGGCAACACGTGAACTTTGTGTAGTAACAGCTGTCGACTGAAATAGACATGTTATCTAATGTTTTCTCCATTGAACAATGCATGTTTTCCCATTCTAGGGGCAATAGCAGAAGTTTGAACGCAGCAGAAATGCAATATTCAAAATATGATAGTTAGTGTGTTAATTAGTTAAGCACAATCGCATGTATTGTCTGGAATCAAACGATCACGTGACGCCAATGCCACTTCCACAAACCAAAATACCATTGAATGAGCATTGTTAAAAAAACAAACGGTATGTCATTTGTAGAATTGTAAATAAATATATTTATCGACGCATAACCTAACATTAATTATGAATTTTATTGACATTGCTCTCACGGTGTGTAGAGAACCAAGTGAACAAGAAAAACGACCAACGTCGATGTGACACTGTGTAGAGAACCAAATGAACACGAAAAACGATGAACGTCGATGTGGCAGTGTGTAGAGAACCAAATGAGCAAGAAAAACGATCAACGTCGATGTGGCAGTGTGTAGAGAACCAACCGAACAAGAAAAACGATCAACGTCGATGTGGCATTGTGTAGAGAACCAAATGAACACGAAAAACGATCAACGTCGATGTGGCACTGTGTAGAGAACCAAATGAACAAGAAAACCGATCAACGTCGATGTGGCAGTGTGTAGAGAACCAAATGAACAAGAAAAACGACTAACGTCGATGTGGCAGTGTGTAAAGAACCAACCGAACAAGAAAACCGATAAACGTCGATGTGGCATTGTGTAGAGAACCAACCGAACAAGAAAAACGATCAACGTCGATGTGGCAGTGTATAGAGAACCAACCGAACAAGAAAAACGACCAACGTCGATGTGGCATCGTGCAGCATATCGTATTGTAGCATTTCTGCAATTTTTTATTATCAGAATACTATTTCCTGTTTGTCTTTCAAACCTATCAAGTATGAAGGAATGCATCGGCCTTTGTTAGAGCCGATCAGTATTAGGCAAATTGCTTCCTCAAGTGTGACGTGTCCGTATCTACACTACACACAAACACACACACACACACACACACACACACACACACACACACACACACACACACACACACACACACACACACACACACACACAAACACAAACACACACACACACACACACACACACACACACACCACACACACACTCACACACACACACACACACACACACACACACACACACACACACACACACACACACACACACACCACACACACTCACACACACACACACACACACACACACACACACACACACACACACACACACACACACACACACACACACACACACACACACACACACACACACACACACACACACACACACACACACATACACACACGTCAAATAAGTAGGGCTAAGTACACTGAGATCAATGACCCCCCCACGAGTAAGTGACGTCAAATAAGTAGGGCTAAGTACACTTAGATCAATGAAGCCCCCCTGAGTAAGTGACGTCATATAAGTAGGGCTAAGAACACTGAGATCAATGAAGCCCCCCCAGAGTAAGTGACGTCAAATAAGTAGGGCTAAGTACACTGAAATCAATGAAGCCCCCCCCCCGAGTAAGTGACGTCAAATAAGTAGGGCTAAGTACACTGAAATATCAAAGAAGCCCCCCCTAGTAAGTGACGTTAAATAAGTAGGGCTAAGTACACTTAGACCAATGAAGCCCCCCCAGTATGTGACGTCATATAAGTAGGGCTAAGAACACTGAGATCAATGAAGCCCCCCCCGAGTAAGTGACGTGAAATAAGTAGGGCTAAGTACACTGAGATCAATGAAACCCCCCCGAGTAAGCCTAGGACTTTGGTTGATGGGACGCAGTGATAAAAGTTGAAGAAGGACTGATTGCAGCTGTAAATGTATTATTACAGTAGAATATATATATATATACACAATGTGTGCACATTATGACAGGCAGTGGCAGTCCAACACAGTAGTCCACACGAAATGTTTAAGGAGCGCTATAGTATATGAGTAGCAAAGTCCGGGTGGGGGTAAATCACATGAACTAGTCAGGCAAATACAAGGGCTTAGGGGATTGCACGTGCCCCAGCTACCTTGTTTGTAACGCTCTGTTATAGTCCATCACTCCTTGTCTCTCTGTCCGTTGTCTGGCCATTCTCAACGCAAGTGATCATCATAACTAGGAACGTGAACAAAACGCCGCGATGGATGACCGCAGCCCTGCTGTCCCAATGGAGTCGTGCCGATGGGAGGTTAACAGTCACGGCGAGGTAGAGCGACTACGCGAACCAGTGCCGCCGGACGGTGCCGACTGGGAATCAACCACCGCGTACTAGATTACACCAGCTGGCCTGCGGATCGTTCTTCCCGCTAACGCCGAAAGGGATCGTCTGTAGGCACGAGTAGTGTCCGCTTCCACGGTCTCCTGTGTCCAGCTGCTCTAGTTCCTCGACTCAGCTGTGCGAACGGATCAGCTCTAGAATAGTGGAACCATTTTGCCGTCCCGCTTTGAAGTTAGGCCTGACACTTGGCTCGGCCGGTAGAACGTCTGGCGAAGCTAATGCCGCTTGCCAGGCATGCACAAATTCGCAAGAAGAACCTTCATAATAAAATTACAATTAATCATCAACAAACTTCATAAAATCATTACATGATATGTTGTACTTGACATAGTCTGGGCAGTTGGCTTAGATGGGTGGCTTTGTTTCGTTGTAAATGTCGTGAAAATCTACTCAGATTTAAATAAATCTGCCAAGTGAACGGTTCACGACTGTCTAACTGTGGCCAATTTATACTTATCGGTTTCTTTTCCAAGTTTCGTAGATCGATCGTAATTAACTGTCAAAAGAAATAGTTACGAAGGCACAACTGTGGTTCACTTCAAGAGTAACAACGCTAATTTCATAATTCCCCAATGAAAGCCGGGATTAACGCATACAGCAATTTGTATGCTCCGTTGGAACGTAGCAACTGTTGAGAGAGAGCCGTAAAGAAGCGTGGCCAGAGGGAAGAGACCGTCTTGCTGGATGCCAGCGCTCGGCAAACTGTCTAGACCAGTCTATTGCCCTGTTATGACGTGTACTCGAAAGTAAACAATCAACATCGCCGACAGGACTACCACCACCGCCACTGTCATCATCACCACCACCACCACCGCCACTGTCATCATCACCACCACCACCACCGCCACTGTCGTCTTCAAAATCCACCACCACCGCCACTGTAGTCATCACCACCACCACCACCGCCACTGTCATCATCACCACCACCACCACCGCCACTGTCATCATCACCACCACCACCACCGCCACTGTCGTCTTCAAAATCCACCACCACCGCCACTGTAGTCATCACCACCACCACCACCGCCACTGTCGTCGTCATCACCACCACCACCGCCACTGTCGTCATCACCACCACCACCACCGCCACTGTCGTCGTCACCACCACCACCACCGCCACTGTCGTCGTCAACACCACCACCACCGCCACTGTCGTCATCATCACCACCACCACCGCCACTGTCGTCATCACCACCACCACCACCGCCACTGTCGTCGTCACCACCACCACCACCGCCACTGTCGTCATCACCACCACCACCACCGCCACTGTCGTCATCACCACCACCACCACCGCCACTGTCGTCGTCACCACCACCACCACCGCCACTGTCGTCGTCAACACCACCACCACCGCCACTGTCGTCATCACCACCACCACCACCGCCACTGTCGTCATCACCACCACCACCACCGCCACTTCCGTCATCACCACCACCACCACCGCCACTGTCGTCATCATCACCACCACCACCGCCACTGTCGTCATCACCACCACCACCACCACCGCCATTGTCGTCATCACCACCACCACCACCGCCACTATCGTAATCAAAATCCACCACCACCGCCACTGTCGTCATCACCACCACCGCCACTGTCGTCGTCACCACCACCACCACCGCCACTGTCGTCATCACCACCACCACCACCGCCACTGTCGTCATCACCACCGCCACTGTCGTCATCACCACCACCACCACCGCCACTGTCGTCATCAACACCACCACCACCTCCACTGTCGTCATCACCACCACCACCACCGCCACTGTCGTCATCATCACCACCACCACCGCCACTGTCGTCATCACCACCACCACCACCGCCACTGTCGTCATCATCACCACCACCACCGCCACTGTCGTCATCACCACCACCACCGCCATTGTCGTCATCACCACCACCACCACCGCCACTATCGTAATCAAAATCCACCACCACCGCCACTGTCGTCATCACCACCACCGCCACTGTCGTCATCACCACCACCACCACCGCCACTGTCGTCGTCACCACCACCACCACCGCCACTGTCGTCATCATCACCACCACCACCGCCACTGTCGTCGTCACCACCACCACCACCGCCACTGTCGTCGTCACCACCACCACCACCGCTACTGTCGTCGTCACCACCACCACCACCGCCACTGTCGTCATCATCACCACCACCACCGCCACTGTCGTCATCACCACCACCACCACCACCGTCACTGTCCATCACCACCACGAGCGCCGCTGCCACCGCCACCACCGCCGCCGACACCGTCAATATCCACCACCGCCACCACCGCCTCCGCCACCACCAATCACTGCCCTGTGCAGCTGTCAATGAGAAGATTACGTGGAAAGTCAAACAAATAAAGCTAAATTGCTACGTTCGGAGAAGTGACAGCAAATCATCCTACAATAAATCAGCTGTAAAGTAGATTGGATGATTAGCTTGGATCCCAGGATTCCGATCGAGCAAATTACTACAAGTGGCCCCTAAACCAACCTGTAATATATATATATATATATATATATATATATATATATATATATATATATATATATATATATATATATATATATATATATATATATATATATATATATATATATATATATATATATATATATATAGCCCAATCCTGTGGGGCTTCAAGAGTGGCGCTTAATAAACAGTCGATGTTCTTCATCAAGCCTTCCTTTTACGGAACTGTTTCTTTCAGTTATTGTATGAATGAAGTTACCGAAGCAATTTGATCTCCTCAACGCGAGCCCAGTCGATGAAATAATTATATTATGCTAAAACTGAAACCTGACGTTGTCTCTTCTTGCCATCCTCTTCCTGAACACAACATTCAGCATTATAAACTAAAAATGGCATAACTGGCGCCGGTGCATATGAATATGTAGGGGGAAATGGGGCATAACGGAACTCTTAACTTTCGCATCGCCCTGCGGCTTCACTAACGTCAACTAGTTTGGGTGCGTGTTGCCATAAAGTTGTACTTTGTCTAAAGACATTTTCAGAAAATAACCATACAAGTATTTCCTCCTGCCTGCAAATCAAATTGTCCCGTTTGTAGGGGCATCATGTTCTAACTATCCACACAGACACATCATGTTCTAACTATCCACACAGACACATCATGTTCTAACTATCCACACAGACACATCATGTTCTAACTATCCACACAGACACATCATGTTCTAACTATCCACACAGACACATCATGTTCTAACTATCCACACAGACACATCATGTTCTAACTATCCACACAGACACATCATGTTCTAACTATCCACACATATACATCATGTTCTAACTATCCACACATACACATCATGTTCTAACTATCCACACAGACACATCATATTCTAACTATCCACACAGACACACCATGTTCTAACTATCCACACAGACACACCATGTTCTAACTATCCACACAGACACACCATGTTCTAACTATCCACACAGACACACCATGTTCTAACTATCCACACAGACACATCATGTTCTAACTATCCACACAGACACATCATGTTCTAACTATCCACACAGACACATCATGTTCTAAATATCCACACAGACACATCATGTTCTAACTATCCACACAGACACATCATGTTCTAACTATCCACACATACACATCATGTTCTAACTATCCACACAGACACATCATGTTCTAACTATCCACACACATTTAAAACATTGCGATGTGCTAATTTAATTAATCAAAGCACGCAAGTCTAAGACAATTCTAGACATTCCATGACTTATTTATTATTTATTACCAACTTTCAGCATCATTATCTACACAAGCTCACGTCTGTTTGACCATTGTATGTAAGGCTTTTGTTTAGCCGTATTGTAATCACGAGTATTATCGTGTTTGGCAAATCACACACAAATGTGTCATACTTATCGCCAATAGCAGCACAAGAGTTCATGTTGCCAAGAGCAATTTTTCGATAAGGGTCTACATGAAAGAGGCACATGGTCATACTAGAATGGGCAGGACACAAATGTGCGTGTAATTTGTCTGTGCACTCGCCTTCTCCTGTTACGAGTGTACTGGGCTATGTCATTTACGTGAAATAGCATAATAATTATGGCAAACATCTAGAGGAGTTGCCTTTATCGATGGTGAAGTGCTATTTGGTCCATTGTAGAGACTTGAGTGTGAGTTGCACCGGCATCCAGCGGTAGGCGCAGTGACAAGTGTTTCACATCTCCGCTGCAGATACACAAGTGGCCTTACAGCGACTACTAACACAAGTGGCCTTACAGCGACTACTAACAAAATGCGCTCGACAGGAAATTGGTCGAGTAGCAAATTAGTTTGTGAGGTTTTCTCTACAAAGTGCACGCTGGCCCAATACAGGTGTCTTGCTTACCGCAACGACAAATGTTACACAACACGATTAAAATATTGATCCAATATCTGATAGTTGATTGTAAAACTAGCCCAGTTGTCTGGCGTTGCATGCACAACTGTTTCACGAAGGGTTCGATAGATTTAACAAGATTTAACAAGATGGCCATCCAAGGCAAAGGCTCAGATGGCAAGTGGACAAGGAAGCCATTGACTTATCGAGAGTCCAACAATGTTTAATACATTTGTAACCCGCTCTCACTGAGCTGAGGCTGAGGTTACATAAACTATGTATGCTTACATTGTAAATAGGTACGTACTTGGTGGTTATGCAGTAAACCCTGATATTAGTTATATTGTAAAAACGTCTAAAAACAAATATTCTGACCGTACCAGGTCGCCTTGAAACGGCTGCTTGTTATGTCATGCCTGGCCTTCCCCATTACAAGGCCCAACCCCAAGCCAAGCCCAGGCCAAGGCAAGGAAGGCTTGCCAAATTAGGCATGTAGACTAGGGAGTAGGAGCCGTAGTCTTGTTTTTTTTGTAGATTTAACAAGATGGCCATCCAAGGCAAAGGCTCAGATGGCAAGTGGACAAGGAAGCCATTGGCTTATCGAGAGTCCAACAATGTTTAATACATTTGTAACCCGCTCTCACTGAGCTGAGGCTGAGATGTGTCAACCTAGACCTAGTTTTTAAACATATTCAGGCTAGATGTCATTGACATGTCATAGTTTAGAATATTGTTGACAGTCAATGTATATGCCATAGCTCGCACGTGTCGTGTCTGTGTCATAGCAAGGAACTTTAAATTTTAGCCAGTCCTTAAATTAAAATCACGTTTGTCACAAAAACAGAATCGCATATGCAACAGCAGCTGATTCCAATGATGAATGAGAGGACCCATTATTGGAATTCCAACTTGGGATGACCCGTATTGGAATTCCAACAATGCCCGTGAGACATATATAGCATTGTGCGTTATCGGAATAATACAAGATTTAACAAGATTTGCCATCCAAGCCAAAGGCCCAGATGGCAAGTGGACAAGGAAGCCATTGCCTTATCGAGAGTCCAACAATGTTCATCTACTTATAACCCTCCCTCCTGAGATATGTGTCAACCTTGTTTTTAAACATATTCACGCTGCTAGCAGTTACACAATCTGTAGACAATTTGTTCCATTCATTTATTGTCCTCTGTGAGAACGAGTGCTTCCTGATGTCCAATCTACATTGATCCTTTACTAATTTTACCTCATGTCCTCTAGTTCTGCTATCCTTCTTGAGTGAGAAAAACATATTTCTATCAATATTTTCATACCCATTCAATATCTTAAAAACTTCAATCTGATCTCCTCTTAACCTCCTTGTCTCTAGCGTTGTTAAACCACATTCTTTCAGGCGTTCTTCATAACTAAGGTCTCTCAGTTCTGGAATCATTTTAGTTGCTCTCCTTTGTATGCGTTCAAGCGTATCTATATCCTTCTTACGATATGGTCGCCATGCTTGTATACAGTATTCTAAATGAGGTCTAACTATTGCTTTATAAAGAGGTATAATTAACTTTTTTCCCTTGTATGTTATGTTTCTTCTAATCAATCCAAGAATTTGATTACCCTTTGAAGCTGCAATACCACACTGCTCTGAAACTTTCATATCAGCGCTTATTGTAACTCCTAAGTCCTGTTCTTTTACAGTAGTACCCAGAACAGTATCTCCCATTTTATAGTTTACATTCAAGTTCCCATGTCCTGTATGTAGACATTTACATTTCCCAAAATTGAACAACATCTGCCATTTCTCAGACCATTTCACTAATCTGTCTAGATCGTTTTGTAAATGTTGTTTATCACCATCAGTATTAACCTTTCTAAACAGTTTTGTGTCATCCGCAAATTTCAGTACGTTACTTGTTATACTGTCGTCCAAGTCATTGATATAAATTAAGAATAATATAGGTCCTAATACTGATCCTTGAGGTACCCCACTCAAAACCGATTTCCAATTTGAAACTTCTCCATCTACTACAACTCGTTGTCTTCTGTCAGTCAGCCATTGTTCTATCCAGTCAGTTATGCTATCCCCGATACCATGGGCTTTTAATATAAGTAGTAATCTTTGATGTGGCACTTTGTCAAAAGCTTTCTGAAAATCTAAGTAGATAATATCTACTGGCGATCCCACGTCTATCCACTTAGTGATTTCTTCCAAAAAACATAACATATTTGTTAAGCATGACCTCGCTTTAAGGAATCCATGTTGAGATGAATTTAATAATTTATGCTTAACGAGGAATTCCACCATATGGTCTTTAATTAACCTTTCTAATAATTTACAAATCACTGACGTTAAACTCACTGGTCTGTAATTCTCTGACTTATTTCTCAAACCCTTTTTAAATAATGGTATGATGTTTGCTTCTTTCCATTCAAACGGAACAACTCCCTCTTTTAATGACAAGTTGAATACTCTTGCAAGTGGTATACTGATTTGTTCTACTGTTTCCATTAGTAATTTTGGAGGAATCCCATCCACTCCCGGTGATTTGTTATCCTTCATTGCCTTTATTTTCTTAGCTACCAATTCTGGAGTTACAACTAACGGACCTAAATAGTCAGATTTAGCCCCCTGAAATTTAGCATCAGCAACTGGTAATGAACTAATATCTTCTTTGGTAAACACTGAACTGAAGTAACCATTTAGGTCTTCCGCCATTAAAAACCCCTGTGATATTATATTTCCAGCACTGTCTTCTAGAGGTCCAACCTTGTCTTGTACGTTTTGTTTACTCCTGACATATGCATAAAAATTCTTGCTGTCATTTTTTATGTTACATGCTAGTTTTTGCTCATAGCTTCTTTTAGATTGTCTGATTTCAGTTGTAGCTGCATTAAGTGCCTCTTTGTATTTTGCATAGTCTTCGTCCTTTCTGGTACGCCTATAAACCCTCCACATAGTTTGTTTTAGCATTATTTTTCTAATAGCCTCTTTTGACAAGTGTTTCTTTCTACACCGTTTTCCTTGTTTTTGGAAGGGAACAAATTTATCGATGATACTCTCAATTTCATATTTTAGAATATTCCAACATTCAATTGCGGTCTTATTCATCAGCATGTTATTCCAATCTAGCTTTGCTAAGTATTTTCTCATATCTTTGTAGTTACCTTTGTGGAAGTTTCTCTTGTACGTTTTCTTATTTTTACTTTCTGATTTTACATTGATGTCAAAATGTATTTGATTATGGTCACTATTACCCAATGGTTCAACTATTTTTACATTGTCCACTAATTCTTTTTGTGATGACAAAACTATATCTAATACATTTTCTCCCCTGGTTGGTTCTAGTACGTGCTGAGTAAGAAAGCTATCCTGGATTAAAAATAGAAATTGTTGGTCCTCAATCCCTGTGCTCTCTAGAGAATTCCATTGTATGTGTCCATGGTTAAAATCTCCCATTATGATACATTCCCCTTTACTAACTTCCTTTATAGCGTTTTTTATTTTTGTGTTGTCCTCTTCGTTTATGTTTGGACTTCGGTAAACTAATCCAATAGTTAATTTTGAATTACCTGAAACAATTTTGCACCAAACAGCTTCATCGCAATCTGCTTCCCTTTCTAGTTTTATTTCATAAGCCTGAATAGATTCTTTAACATATAAAATAACTCCCCCGCCCCTTCTTCCTATTCGATCTTTCCTAAACATTACATATCCTGTCAGTCCTAATTCAGCATCTGTTATATCTATGTTGGCCCATGATTCAGTTATACCAATTATGTGAGGGTCAATATCTTCTACCATAATGTTTAATTCGTTTTTCTTATTTACTATGCTCCTTGCATTTAAACATACGCATCTATAACCTTTTTCAGAGATGTTTTTCGGATGATTTGATATTGGTTTATCTGTGCTAGTGGCCTCTTGTTCTGCTTGAGACACCTTTAGGTAACACCCCTGCACTTCTAGTTTAAAGAATGTTTACTTCCAAAAATATTTGTCATTGTACCCAAGTCACTATCTACTGCTGCTGAAAGTTTGTCCGCGAATACTGCCGCCCCCTTTCCACTTAAATGAAGCCCATCCTTCATGTACATATCAGCCCTCCCAACAAAACTTCCCCATAAATCCACAAATCCAATTTCCTCTTCCCTACATAACTTCTGGACTAACATGTTAATTGCCATCCCCCGACAATTTCGATATTTGTGACCCCTCCTGCCCATTACAGGTAAAATCCCTGACAGTATTACCTGCTGCTCAACCCGCGTCTGTTTTAGTGTTCTGACCAACTGCCTATATTTCCTAACTATGGCAGTTGTACCCTCCCTCTCTACGTTATTTGTCCCTACGTGTACTAAAACAGATCCACCCTTACCCGAGCCTACGATTATTTTTACCCTCTCAGTTATCGCCTCTATTTTGGCTCCAGGCAAGCAGACCACCACATCATCTCCCTTGTTTAAGACTCTGTCGGTCTTCCTAACTATCGAATCCCCCACAAACACCCTCGCTCTCTTCCTCACCCCCTCTATCACTGCTGCAGAATAACTCTTCCGTTCGATCCCCTCCATCCCATTCTGTCCTGACCCCTTCCCTCCTGTCTCCTTCGCTCCTGTCTCCCCCACTTCCCACTCCTTTGCTCTTGTCTCTCCCACTTCCCTCTACTTCACTCCGGTTGTTTTCCCTCCCGTCTCCCCCACTCCCTTCTCCTTCCCTCCTGTCTCCCCCACTCCCTTCTCCTTCCCTCCTGTCTCCCCTACTCCCCCTCCTTCGCTCCGGTTGTCTTCCCTCCCGTTCCTTTCCTTCCCGTCTCCTTACGTCCTGTCTCCCTACGACCTGTCACCTTCCCTCCTCTCAGCTTCCTCCCAGGCTGCGGTGAGCTCTCCCTAGCATCTCTTGTGTCTTTCCCCACTTTATCATCTACTGTTCCCCCACCGGAACTACTGGCACAACCCCCCTGTTCCCTTCCCACCATTGCCACAACGAGCAGCCTCAGCTCTTCCAACTCCACCTCTAGTTCCTTCATCTTCGTACATCCCCTACACTCAAAACTAAAACTATCTGCCTGGACCTCAGCCCAGGACTTCTCGCACCCAGACTTGACGAAGTCCACCCAGTTAATACAACTGCCACAAATTAAGTGCCTTGTGGCCTTTAACTGCCGTTTGCACGGCGCCATCATACAATTTAGTTTTAATTAGTTTGCAACGTTAGCCTTGAATAAGGCTGTTTTGTGATCAAAAGAACACTTTAGTCTAATATACTTGCTAACTGTGTCTTCTATTAACCTCGCATGAGAAAAAAAAAACCTGCCACCTAGCGAATACGGAGAACACTGTGTAACAAAACAACGAATTCAGTGTGTACTAATTTACGCTAAAATCCTGGTGTTAATTCCTTTTTACCGAAAACGTTTACTACCACTATGTCAGATATTACCTTATGTATGTAATTTAAGTAAATAGATCACTTTATCTTATATATATATTAGCCAATGTAAACTATTCACTATGCTATCTCAATTTTCGAATAGTAAACAACCCTATTATCGCTCGCTGAATTCCCTGACAAAATCAGAAACTAACTTACTCTAAAATACTCCCTCTGACTAATAATTAACAAAACCTGTTTCCTAATATATGTCTACAATACGTTTGTGTATAATATATATTCAATAGTAATACTTATTCTATTTGATATACCGCGTTTTTCTGTAAATGATCTACACAGACACGTTAGACGTAGATCATGAACAATGGTTGAAACACGCATAACTTTAGCACATGCACGTAACTATTATTCTGAGTTCCATTGATTCGTTCGACGTAATACTCCACCCTGGGGGATGATTCCTTCGACGTAATATCCCACCCCGAGGGAATGATTCCTTCGACGTAATACCCCACCCCGGGGAATGATTCCTTCGACGTAATACCCCACCCCGGGGAAGATTCCTTCGACGTAATATCCCACTCCGAGGGAATGATTCCTTCAACGTAATACCCCACCCCGAGGGAATGATTCCTTCGACGTAATACCCCACCTTGGGGGAATGATTCCTTCGACGTAATACCCCACCCCGGGGAATGATTCCTTCGACGTAATACCCCACCCCGGGGAATGATTCCTTCGACATAATACCCCACCCAGGGGAATGATTCTTTCGACGTAATACCCCACCCCGGGGAATGATTCCTTCGACGTAATACCCCACCCCGAGGGAGTGATTCCTTCAACGTAATATCCCACTCCGAGGGAATGATTCCTTCAACGTAATACCCCACCCCGAGGGAATGATTCCTTCGACGTAATATCCCACCCCGGGGAATGATTCCTTCGACGTAATATCCTACCCCGGGGAATGATTCCTTCGACGTAATACCCCACCTTGGGGGTATGATTCCTTCGACGTAATATCCCACCCCGGGGGAATGATTCTTTCGACGTAATATCCTACCCCGGGGAATGATTCCTTCGACGTAATACCCCACCTTGGGGGAATGATTCCTTCGACGTAATACCCCACCCCGGGGAATGATTCCTTCGACGTAATACCCCACCCCGGGGAATGATTCCTTCGATATAATACCCCACCCCGGGGAATGATTCTTTCGACGTAATACCCCACCCCGGGGAATGATTCCTTCGACGTAATACCCCACCCCGAGGGAGTGATTCCTTCGACGTAATATCCCACCCCGGGGGAATGATTCCTTCGACGTAATACCCCACCCCGGGGAATGATTCATTCGACGTAATACCCCACCCCGGGGAATGATTCCTTCGACGTAATACCCCACACCGAGGGAATGATTCCTTCGACGTAATACCCCACCCCGGGGAATGATTCATTCGACGTAATACCCCACCCCGGGGAATGCTGTCGATAATGTCCAACAAGGCAACACCCGTTACACTATGTTCCAATATTGAGCGGCCACGTCGTCGACGACCTGGCCGGAATAATGAGCGGCCACGTCGTCGACGACCTGGCCGGAATAATGAGCGGCCACGTCGTCGACGACCTGGCCGGAATAATGAGCGGCCACGTCGTCGATGACCTGGCCGGAATAATGAGCGGCCACGTCGTCGACGACCTGGCCGGAATAATGTGGAAGGTCGTGTGTTGTTCACAAACAACACTCGAAATGACAATGGGGACTCTCAGTTGTCAACTCTCTGACTGGTTTGTCTGTCGACACGTTCCGTGTTTCTACTGATATTTTTTCATCCAGAGGATTGTACGTCGTATTTGATAATGATATCACAGAAGTTATGGCACTATCACAATTCAGCAGTTAATCGAACCGATATAGCGCAGTGGACTGGAAGCCGTAGATTGTCAGTAATATTTGCCTGCCGCCAACTCAGCGCGGTTTCTTCTTCCTAACTCTACGTTCTCAGTTGATATATGCAATTATTTGTTTTGATTGCGGACACCTATTAACGGTACAGTTGAAAAACACGTCATGTATTAGACTAAGTAAAATGAAGTGTGCTGCGATTGTTGGAGTTATTCCAGAGAGGTTCCACTGGGTACAGGCGCTATTGTCAATGACTGTCACGTGATCAGCGTTATGATAATAATAATGTTTTATTTCAGACAAGAGCCCATATATATACATACAAGAAAAAAAAACATAAATATACACACATGTTGAACAATAGAGGTACATGTAGTGAGAAAAAATATATATATATATATATAAATATACATACATGACATGTAGTAAAAATATATATAAAATAAGTTAGGATAAAAATATATATTTATATCAAAGTACAAGCGCCATGAATTAAAAGCATACAATTGATCAATCCAATGTTTAATCAATGGACTTCGATAATAAATAAAAGTGTGAAAATACTTCACAAAAAGTATATTGTCGGATTTTTCTAACCGGCATAAAGGGTTAAACATTTATGAGCGAATGCGTTCATTAAATGATTTAACATAATTAGTAGCGAAAATATGACTTGCATTACCGATGGGTGACAAGTTGTGTAAAATTCTAAAACTGTTGTTATAAGCAACAGTAATACCTTTCAGACTTGAGGTATACATTAAACCACAGTATGAATTAAATAAAGTTGTTTTAATGGAATTGTTGCATAAGTAAAATCTTCTGGTTAAAGCATTTGCCTGTGCATAGATACATCTTTTCTGCCTGGCAATA